>RJWK010023852.1:0-28776 GCA_004363435.1 Platanista minor | reverse complement strand
GCTTTACAACAAATGCTAAAGGAAGTTCTCTAGGCAGGAAACACAAGAGAAGGAAAAGACCTACAATAACAAACCCAAAACAATTAAGAAAATGGTAATAAGAACATACATATTGATAATCACCTTAAATGTAAATGGATTAAATTCTCCCACCAAAAGACACAGACTGGCTGAATGGATACAAAAACAAGACCCATATATATGCTGTCTACAAGAGACCCACTTCAGACCTAGAGACACATATAGACTGAAAGTAAGGGGATGGAAAAAGATATTCCATGCAAATGGAAATCAAAAGAAAGCTGGAGTAACAATTCTCATATCAGACAAAATGACTTTAAAATAAAGACTATTACAAGAGACAAAGAAGGACACTACATAATTATCAAGGGATCAATCCAAGAAGAAGATATGACAATTGTAAATATTTATGTACCCAACATCAGAGCATCCCAATACATAAGGCAAATGCTAACAGCCATAAAAGGGGAAATCGACAGTAACAAAACTATACTAGGGAATTTAGCACCCCACTTACAACAATGGACAGATCATCAGACAGAAAATAAACAAGGAAACAAGGTTTTAATGACACAATAGACAAGATAAACTTAATTGATATTTATAGGACATTCCACCCAAAAGCAGCAGAATATACTTCTTCTCAAGTGCACCAGAACATTCTCCATGATAGATCACATCTTGGGTCGCAGATCAAGCCTCAGTAAATTTAAGAAAACTGAAATCATATCAGCCATGTTTCCTGACCACAACATTATGAGATTAGAAATCAATTACAGGGAAAAACATGTGAAAAATACAAACAAATGAATGCTAAACAGTATGCTAGTAAACAACCAAGAGACCACTGAAGAAATCAAAGAGGAAATCAAAAAATACCTAGAAACAAATGACAATGAAATCACAATGACCCAAAACCTAAGGGATACAGCAAAAGCTGTTCTAAGAGGGAAGTTTCTAGCAATACAATCCTACCTCAAGAAACAAGAAATATCTCAAATAAAAAACCTAACCTTACACCTAAAGCAATTAGAGAAAGAAGAACAAAAAAAAAACAAAGTTAGCAGAAGGAAAGAAATCATAAAGATCAGATCAGAAATAAATGAAAAAGAAATGAAGGAAATGATAGCAAAGATCAATAAAAGTAAAAGCTGGTTCTTTGAGAAGATAAACAAAATTCATAAACCATTAGCCAGACTCATCAAGAAAAAAAGGGAGAAGACTCAAATCAATAGAATTAGACATGAAAAAGGAGAAGTAGCAACTGGCACTGAAGAAATACAGAGGATCATGACTGATTACTATAAGCAACTCTATGGCAATAAAATGGACAACCTGGAAGAAATGGACAAATTCTTAGAAAAGCACAACCTTCTGAGACTGAACCAGGAAGAAATAGAAAATATAAACAGACAAATCACAAGCACTGAAATTGAGACTGTGATTAAAAATCTTCCAACAAGCAAAAGCACAGAACCCGATGGCTTCACAGGTGAATTCTATCAAATATTTAGAGAAGAGCTAATACCTATCCTTCTCAAACTCTTCCATAATATAGCAGAGGGAGGAACACTCCCTAACTCATTCTATGAGGCCACTATCATCCTGATACCAGAACCAGACAAAGATGTCACAAAGAAAACTACAGACCAATATCACTGAGGAGCATAGATGAAAAATCCTCAACAAAATACTAGCAAACAGAATCCAGCAGCACATGAAAAGGACCACACACCATGACCAAGTGGGGCTTATCCCAGGAATGCAATGATTCTTCAATACACACAAATCAATCAATGTGATAAACAATATTAACAAATTGAAGAAGAAAAACCATATGATCATCTCAATAGATGCAGAGAAAGCTTTTGACAAAATTCAACACCCATTTATGATAAAAACCCTGCAGAAAGTAGGCATAGAGGGAACTTTCCTCAACATAACAAAGGCCATATATGACAAACCCACAACCAACATTGTCCTCAATGGTGAAAAACTGAAAGCATTTCCTCTAAGGTCAGAAACAAGACAAGGTTGTCCACTCTCACTTTTATTATTCAGTATAGTTTTGGAAGTTTTAGCCACAGCAATCAGGGATGAAAAAGAAATAAAAGGAATCCAAATCGGAAAAGAAGAAGTAAAGCTGTCACTGTTTGCAGATGAAATGATACTATACGTAAAGAATCCTAAAGATGCTACCAGAAAACTACTAGAAATAATCAATGAATTTGATAAAGCAGTAGATACAGAAGTAAGGCACAGAAATCTCTTACATTTCTATACACTAAGGATGAAAAATCTGAAAGAGAAATTAAGGAAACTCTCCCATTTACCATGGCAACAAAAAGAATAAAATACCTAGGAATAAACCTACTTAAGGAGACAAAAGACCTGTATGCAGAAAACTATAAGACACTGATGAAAATAATTAAAGATGATACAAAGAGATGGAGAGATATACCATGTTCTTGGATTGGAATACATTTCTCCACAGATGGATATACACATTGCCAACAAACACATGAAAGGCTACTCAACATCACTAATCATTAGAGAAATGTAAATCAAAACTACAATGAGGTATCACCTCACACCAGTCAGAATGGCCATCATTAAAAAATCTACAAACAATAAATGCTGGAGAGGGTGTGGAGAAAAGAGTACCCTCTTGCACTGTTGGTGGGACTGTAAATTGATACAGCCACTATGGAGAACAGTATGGAGGTTCTTTAAAAAAACAACGATAGAACTACCATATGACCCAGCAGTCCCATTACCGGACATATACCCTGAGAAAACCATAATTCAAAAAGAGTCATGTACCACAATGTTTATTGCAGCACTATTTACAATAGCCAGGACATGGAATCAATCTAAGTCTCCATTGACAGATGAATGGATAAAGAAGATGTGGCACATATATACAATGGAATAATACTCAGCCATAAAAAGAAACAAAACTGAGTGACTTGTAGTGAGGTAGATGGACCTAGTGTCTGTCATATAGAGTGAAGTGAGTCAGAAAGAGAAAAACAAATACCATATGCTAACACATATATAATAGACTTTAAAATAAAGACTATTACAAGAGACAAAGAAGGGCACTACATAATGATCAAGGGGTCGATCCAAGAAGAAGATAAAACAATTATAAATATTTATGCACCCAACACAGGAGCACCTCAATACATAAGGCAGATACTAACAGCCATAAAAGGGGAAGTCGACAGTAACACATTCATAGTAGGGGACTTTAACACCCCACTTTCACCAATGGACAGATCATCCACAATGAAAATAAATAAGGAAACACAAGCTTTAAATGATCCATTAAACAAGATGGACTTAATTGATATTTATAGGACATTCCATCAAAAAACAACAGAATACACATTTTTCTCAAGTGCTCATGGAACATTCTCCAGGATATATCATATCTTGGGTCACAAATCAAGCCTTGGTAAATTTAAGAAAATTGAAATTATATCAAGTATCTTTTCCGACCACAATGCTATGAAACTAGATATCAATTACAGGAAAAGATCTGTAAAAAATACAAACACATGGAGGCTAAACAATACACTACTTAATGACGAAGTGATCACTGAAGAAATCAAAGAGGAAATCAAAAAATACCTAGAAACAAATGACAATGCAGGCACGATGACCCAAAACCTATGGGATGCAGCAAAAGCAGTTCTAAGAGGGAAGTTTATAGCAATATAATCTTACCTTAAGAAACAGGAAACATCTCGAATAAACAACCTCAACTTGCACCTAAAGCAATTAGAGAAAGAAGAACAAAAAACCCCAAAGTTAGCCGAAGAAAAGAAATCATAAAGATCAGATCAGAAATAAATGAAAAAGAAATGAAGGAAATGATAGCTAAGATCAATAAAACTAAAAGCTGGTTCTTTGAGAAAATAAACAAAATTGATAAACCATTAGCCAGACTCATCAAGAAAAAAAGGGAGAAGACTCAAATCAATAGAATTAGAAATGAAAAAAGAGAGGTAACAACTGACACTGCAGAAATATATGGAATATAAAAGAAAAAAATATGGTTTTGAATTACCTAGGGGCAGGACAGGAATAAAGATGCAAACGTAGAGAATGGACTTGAGGACACAGGGAGGAGGAAGGGTAATCTGAGACAAAGTTGGAGAGTGTCATTGACATATATACATAACGAAATGTAAAATAGAAAGCTATTGGGAAGCAGCCACATAGCACAGGGAGATCAGCTTGGTGTTTTGTGACCACCTAGAGGGGTGGGATATGGAAGGTCGGAGGGAGACGCAAGAGGGAGGGGTTATGGGGATATATGTATACGTATAGCTGATTCACTTTGTTATACAGCAGCAACTAACACAATAATGTAAAGCAATTATACTCTAATAAAGATGTAAATAAATAAATAAGTAAATATATAAATAAATGGATAGATAAATAAATAAAAAGTCTGGGTCATATTGTCCTCTAATAAACATAATGTATTAGAAAAAAAGACATTATTTCTATTACATCAAGAAAATTCTTTTCCTCTCTCCTCCAGGAACAAAAGCCAATGACTACTAGATGACTTTGGCCTCCAGTGTTAGACCATGAGTCTTTGTTGTGATGGCCAGTGCACGGGACTTGGCCACTTGGATTCCCAAAAGTATTTGGATTCCATTCATTTCAGACCAGTTTTGCCCATGATGTCTTTTTCCTGTCCCCAGGCCTGCATTCTAGGAACACGAATGACTCACCTGAGATCTCTTTGAAACAAATTTGTCCCTACTGTGGACATGTCCAGCAGTAGCTAGCTTGAAAGGCCTGGTACGGACATATACCTCAGAGATAATTGTGGATGCGGTTCCAGACTACTGCAATAAAGTGAGTCACACAAATTTTTTAGTCTCCCAGTGCATATAAAAGTTATGCTTACACTATACTGTAGTCTTTTAAGTGTGCAATAACATTATGTCTGAGAAAACAATGTACATACTTAACTTTAAAATATTTTATTGCTAAAAAATGCTAACCATCATCTGGGCCTTCAGTGAGTCATAGCAGTGACATAAAAGATCACTGATCACAGATCACTATAACAAATATGAAAATAATTTAAAAGTCTGAAGTATTTCAAGAATTACCCAAATGTGACACAAAGACATGAAGTGAGCAAATGCTGTTGGAAAAATGATGCTGAAAGATTTGCTTAATGCAGGGCTGCCACAAATCTTCAATTTGTGAAAAACATAATATCTGCAAAGCAAAATAAAACAAGGTGTACCTGTAGTTTCACTTCTCTGCAGAGAAGTCGCATTCTAGAAACATGAGGATTACCAAAGTGAGGCAAGTTAAAATTCTCTCCAGCCCAGTCAGCAGTATCCAGGGAAGTGCTAGAGAACTCCACCAACCTCAGTCTACAAGACTAGGGGCAGCCAGAGAACACCTTAGCCTTTGTGTGAACTATAAATTTATTTAAAACTTGTTGGTTTTACTTCTTACATTTCAATATTTTCTATAGGTTAGAGTAAAAATAACCAAGTCTTCTCTTTACTCAGAACCTTACAATCTACAAAAAGTCCTCATAGAAAGTCTCATTTATTTTTCCCTACCTTGGCTGTCACTTAGTCCATGGACACTGGGCTTGGCCTGACCAGGTACTTTGGAGTTTTTCACAGGACAGTCATAATTTTTTTGAGACTTTCATTCATCAGCCATTTCTTCACTACCATGATGCCTCTCAATAGCTTTTCTCTAAGTCTTTTCCAGCTTTTTTAAGTCTTAGATTGAGGTGCTGTGTCCTGGGCTGCATAAATTATTAAAAGATATTTTGCACAAGCGTGGAAAAATACTTTTATTAAAAATATGCATCAGGACTTCCCTGGTGGCACAGGGGTTAAGAATCTACCTACCAAAGCAGGGTACACGGGCTCGAGCCCTGGTCTGGGAAGATCCCACATGCCATGGAGCAAATAACTACTGAGTGTGCAACAACTATTGAGTCTGCACTCTAGAGCCTGCGAGCCACAACTACTGAAGCCCGTGTGCTAGAGTTGGTGTTCCGCAACAAGAGAAGCCACCGCAATGAGAAGCCTGTGCACTGCAAGGAAGAGTAGCCCCCGCCCGCTACAACTAAAGAAAGCCCAAGCACAACAACTAAGACCCAACACAGCCATCAATTAATTAATTAATTAATTAAAATATTCATCAGTCATCTCATATAATGTGGAGTGAATATATCAGAGTGGTTAAAAGCCTGAGTTTTGGGGTCACACAAACCGAGTTTTAAACCCTTTTCTATTTCTTACAGGCTGTGTTTTTAGGAAAGTTCTTAACCTCTTCAAGTCATGGTTTTCCTGCCTGTAAAGTGAGTTTAATAAAACAACTACTGCATACATCTGCTGAGAAAATCAGATGAGATAATGCATATAAGACACCCAACACAGTATCACTGTGTTTGCTCAATAAATGTTAGACATTGATAATAATATCCTGATTATTAAAGGATCAAATAAAATTAATGAATAGACCCTGCCTGGAAGAGGAAAATATATTACTTGCCCCATTTAGTAGGTGACAAAGACAACTCTGCAAATAATTGTAAAATAGAGGAAGGTGTGTACTGCACATCTGTTTTGGTTTTGTTTTGTTTGTTTGCCTGCACAATATCCTGTGGTAAATTTGGGCACGTGGCAGTATTGTATATCCTGTGTTGGGTATCTATCGCTTCCTCTGTGTTACCCTTCTTGAAAGACCTTCCTGTGTCCCTCCCCCCAGTACAGACAGTAGGTAAAATCCATCTTATGAGAAGATCTCAGAGCAAGTTTCCTTACTTTGTAGCATTTATCACATTTGTAATTTATACTTATCTGGTTAATGTCTGTCTCCCCAACTACACTGCGAGCTCCAAGAAAGTAATGAGGTTTTGCTTTTAACTGTACTCCCAGCATCTACTTAAGTTCCTGACACAGGACAGAAATTAATATTTATTATACCTTATATATTTAGTGGATGGATGGGTGGATGATGTTCTACACCAATAGCAAAACTTAGAAATCAGGAATCCTATTAAATTGTCAAGGAAGATGAAAAGTGCATAGACTGACTTTGGGGGTGCACTGGGAGGAAGGTAAGAGCAGTCTTCTCTGCACCCATAACAGGTGGTCATTTCTCCCTGGAAAAGCACTTTATTTACTCAATTTTAATCACTTTGTTTTCATAGTAGGATAGAAGCTCTTCAGGGGTAGAGATCAAGTTTTTCTAGTTTATCTCAATGTTTTAGGTGCCTGACATAGAACAGATACTTATTAAATGTTTGGGGATGAGCACTGTTTAAGAAAACACAAAAGACCTAATGTTTAAGCTCAGTGGCCCTGAGTTTCCTAGGTAGTGTTTGTCTTCCCCATTAGAGTTCCCTGCTTCCTCATATTTCCCCGAAGCTGCTATTCCTTTCATTTTAAACATCAGCAAAGTAAAGCCCAAACAGATTAAATGAGCTGTCTGAAGTAACATGCCCGAGTTCATGGCAGAGTCGGTGTTAGGACTCAGTCTTCCTAACTCTAGATCTACTGCTTTCTCCACTTCATTACCAAGTAATACTCTCAGCAGAGAAGATCCTGAGGAGCCTGTGGGCTCAATCTAAGGAAGCTGGCCCAGAAAAGGGGGCTCATCAACATGAGGCTGACCAAACTCGACCAGAACTTGAGTTAACAAAGCCGGGTACAATTAATACTGTTTGAATTTAGTGTTCTTATAAAAAACAACCCAACAAAAAGATTAGCAAGAAAAAGGAGTAATTTAAATGGACATTCTTTGTGTGAGGAAAAGCTTAAAATTATACCAAAAGACAAAAATATACCATATGACAATGTCTGTTGAAAATAACTTTTTATTATAAACAATATAAACACTTCCTAATACTTTTCACATATATAATACACTTTCTTTTCTTTGCCTGAGTTTTTAGGAACATGATCTCTCAACACAATGGTTCTTCCCTTGATGACCATTCATATATTCAGTAAGTACCAAGTGCCAGGCACTGTAAAAAGTTCCAAGGGATTAAAGAAAAAAAAAAAAAAAAAAGGAGAAAAAAGGCATAGTTTCATTTTTCAAGAAGACTATAATCCAGTAGAATGTTTCCTTTATTTTGGATATCTCTGTTTTAACATATATATTTCCAATTTATGATATATTTTAGTCTATTTCTTTCAAAAATAGCTTATATATCCAAGGTAAACTGGACAATTAAAACAATTGTTTAGGGCTACCCTGGTGGTGCAGTGGTTGAGAGTCTGCTTGCCGATGCAGGGGACACAGGTTCGTGCCCTGGTCCGGGAAGATCCCACATGCCGTGAAGCGGCTAGGCCTGTGAGCCATGGCCACTGAGCCTGCGCATCCGGAGCCTGTGCTCCGCAACGGGAGAGGCCACAAAAGTGAGAGGCCAGCGTATCGCAAAAAAATAATAATAATAAAATAAAACAATTGTTTAGATAAAATAGGGTTAAAACACTACTTTTAGCCTTAAATAATCAGATGATTTATGAAAAAGTGATTCTGTGGCCTTAGATCATTTTGTTAACAATTTTAATATACTTTGATATTTGTGAAAGACCTAAAATATTTTAATACAAAGAGAGATCATCTCTTCTATAAATATGAAAAAAATATATGTCTTCTTTGACAGTAGTCCTTGAGTCATTGTCAATAGTGAAAATTAAACACAATACAAAGGCCACATCTGCTGTCCTCGCCATTAGTCTTTGTCTCATATCTTTAGTGACTCTGATATTTCTGAATGAAGAGGGGCACATACATCCAAATATTTTTAGTGAAAAACCCAAGTTATTTCTTTGGAAAGTTGTCTACAATATATTTATTACAGACAATTCCTTTTGGTTTATTGTTGTATGTGTGTGGTTGTCATACGCTCCCCCAAAATTGCATTTTCATATGACTTTATACTATTTGGTAAAGATGATTCATTAATTATATAAATGTGATTTACTTTTATGTCTTTGCAAAGTTTCCTTATAAATATATTAAGCTAACTCTCTTTGACAGATCATATATCCCATTTTTGATGTTGAATATTGTCAACTACTGCTTCTGTATAGGACACAGAATTAGGTGATCCTTAGAGATAATGAATTTCATGACTTTAAAATTCATTGTGGTTCCAGCCCCACGCGTAGCTGTATAGATACTAAATATTCAAAGATAACTTACTGAAGCTTGTTCACAGAACTAAGCTTTCCCCTGATATCTCTCCCTCCCCCATGACCCCCCAAAAAACATCTGGAAACATTATCCCAAATGGTTTCCAGGATTTAAATAACAATATTTTTAAAACATTTAACACCACAACAGGGAATTTGTTGGCATGACACGAACAATACGGTTACTCCAGATGCTGTATTCAAACTGTATGGGCCCATTGAAAAAATAGATATAACCTATAAGAAAAAGACCAAAAAGAAAATTTCAGAGTTTGAAAATAATGTTTTACTCTAGCTACCTTTAAAAGCCCAATCTGTTAGATTCACTTTTTTTTTAACATTCCAGTGTTTATCTTTATAAATACCACTAATGTTTTAATATATTGCTTATAATTTAAAGAGGGGGAAAGATATAAATGTCTCCAGCTCTCTTAAACTGTCACCTCGAATTAATTGCTGTATTGGCAGGAGTTCCAGTTTTGATGCTTGAATTATTGATATTGGTTATTTTTTGTAAGTTAGAGATAACATCTCTTTCCATAATTCAAGTAAAAAATCATTATATAGCTATGATTATTGGTCTTCATATATAAATTACTCCCCACTCCACCCCTGATTTGAACTATACTTTTTGCATCTTAATATCTTTAAATTTAAGGTAGTGTTTAAAATTTGGCATCTTTTATTCATAGAATTAGCAGTCATTAAGTAAAATTCTCATTTATTCTAAGCATATTACTTTTTATTTGCTGTCTGTGTTAAGTAGTCATACAAGAATGTAATCCCTTAACTGCCAGACATTTATCAGCACATCTAAGTTCTGTGTAGAACTCCTTTATAAGGAAATTATTTCAAGGGGCTACAGAAGCCCTCCATTAATGTCAGTGCAATGGAACTAGTTACCATTTTTCTCGAAGGCAGCATCTACTTTATCACCAATTCCTGGGAAGTCCTCTTCTATTAGTCTGGGGTAGTCTTTATGCATCATATGGTTAGTTTCATCATAGCTATTTAATAGGAAAAAGAAACTCTTGAGTAGGTCGTAGGTAAATTACTTTAGAAATAATACAATGGATATAATGGCAGCTTTCAAAATTGACAAAAGTTTCAAATTTTTAAGTCCATTTGAAACAACCAGTAACTTTTTAAAATTAGGAATTATAATACTGAGTATATAGTGGATACCTGGTGAGGTATTTTGACTTGCCTAAAGACCGTCTTTGTAAAGACAGTTATAAGCTCATTTCCATTTCAAAATTTGTATAGCTGTTATAAAAGTATATTATTAGGAAAGTGTTCTTAGAGTGAAATAAATATGTTTATGCATTGGACAATTATCTGTTGAGCTCCCACTACGTGTAAGACAACTTGCTAAGTGCAGTAATGGATGCCAAATTATTTAAGCTTCAATTTCTGCCCTAAAATGTTATAGGGTCATACAGTGGAAATAAAATGAAGAAGGGGAGCACAGCTTTCCCCTCTCATAACTTTATATTCCATACTCCTCTTCCCCTGCACATACTCACAGCCTAGCCAACCAAACACACTGTGAAATTAACCTAAGAGAACAGCCTCCTGTGATGTAATATTCTTACTGTTACTGATGAAATTATATTTTTTTTTCTTTTTTTTTTTTTTTTTTGTGGTACGCGGGCCTCTCACTGTTGTGGCCTCTCCCGTTGCAGAGCACAGGCTCCGGAAGCGCAGGCTCAGCGGCCATGGCTCACGGGCCCAGCCGCTCCGTGGCATGTGGGATCTTCCCGGACCGGGGCACGAACCCGTGTCCCCTTCATCAGCAGGCGGACTCTCAACCACTGCGCCACCAGGGAAGCCCCAGTTTTTTATATTTTTGAGGTATGTTTCAATAGATAAAAAGTAAGAACCACTGCACTATCAAGAAAGCTAAGACATATACACACAAAACTGCAACACTAGGCAATAGGGGCTAAACATCATGAGAGAGTAAACATGAGATGTCATGGGAGTTACATGAGAAGGGAGATAACTTTGAATGGGGTAATCAAGAAAGACTTTCAAGTTAACTTTAAAAATGGATAGAATTTCAAAAGAGAGACGTAGGGAAAGACCTCTAGCAAAGAAAATTGCATAAGGGAAGGTTATGGGGAGATAAAAGCACAGTGCATTTGAGATATGGTAAGCAATCCATCTTGACTGAGCCATAGACCTCACATAGGGTAAAGGAACTGGAACACTAGTGCAGGTAGAACCTGGCAGTAATATTTAAAGTCGTAAGTGTCATTATCAGAAATAAAGAAGCCAAAAGGTAAAGATGATATGTAAGAGTGTGTGTGTGTGTGTGTACACATGCATGCATGAGTGTATATATATGTACATATATATATATATATATGATGAGTGTACATATATATATATATATATATGTGTGTGTGTGTGTGTGTGTGTGTGTATAGAGGGAGTAAAGTAACCATTTTAAAAATTTCAACTATTGTGTACCTATGAGATAATCATCCCTGAATATAGACATGGATTTGGGCTCATAAATATTGTCAATGTCAATGCTGCCTTGAGCTCTACACGTGTTTTCAATATTCCTGTTCTACTTGTTCTTCAAAAGGAGCTGCCTACACAAACTACAGGCCTAGCAGCTTCCTGGCCAACCTCTCCAATGAATCAACAGACTAGAAATTGTGGCCTTCTCTTGCTCAGTCGTTTCCTGTACCTATTCTTGTGTCCTCTCTGGCCACAGAAGATGGAGCTCCATGTACATTAGGAGAGGATGACAAGAAAGAGAATCCAAGAGAAAGATTACAAGGAATTAAGATGTCAAAATAAGAGAGAGAGTTTTGCCATGTCTGTAGTACAACAAATGCCTAAGAAAGAGAAGAGTGGCCCAGAAAGGGCAAGCATTTTATGTGTATTTTCAAGAGAGCCTGAGACTTTTAAATACCTGTGTTAAGAGCTACCTGCTGGAGCTGGCATGGAAGAGAAATGAATGACTGGTATGACATTTACAATACTGCATGAGATAATTTTAAGTAGCAAGAGATTTTCGAGACTCACTTTGCCTCTATGACACAAGATGATGGGTCAGTAAATATGGCCGCCATACCTCCAGACTTGTTTTCCTGAGAAGAAGAGCGTCTTCCCTGTATCCTCAAAGTGAACGGCCGCACTTATCTTTTTAACCTCTTTTGGAAATCCCAGGTCGGATATTTTTCTGGGATAACCTTCCAGAATATCATAACCATTAAGAGCCCAAAATTTTCTGCCTAGAATAAGTAAAAGAATTGTTTTCTTATTCAAGGGAATCTATTAAAACTCACATAAGTAGATATTTAACAAAGAAAGACTCATTTTACACATTTAGAAATAAATTAGTCAGTGTTTGTGGTCACCATGTTTATGAAACAGAAATATGCACATTCTTCAAACAACAAAAAAAAAGGATTTAAGATGTCAGTTTCCTAACTGTAAGTATAGCCAATCAAATATCATGGTTAGTTTGACAATTTGTTACCTCCGAATATTAAGTTTGGAACTGGGTGAAAAATACATTAAGATTTCTGTATGAATAAGCAGCACAGTAGGAATAGGAAATTAACTTGAAAATTCAAATTTTATACCAGTAGAAAATTATTTTCTTCTCTAAAAAGTGACTTCATTATAGCATTAATTAACAGTCAAACAATAGAAACAATGTCAGTAAAATGTTATGTAGCCATTATAAATTATGATCACGAAGCTGGAATAGCAATTTGGGAACCTATGTCAAGGGAACAAGTAGAATATTAAAATGTATATACATTATGAATATAAATATTTAAAATATGTATTTCATATGGTGAAAGACTAGAAAATAAAGTGATAAAATAAAATAAGTTGACTCTTCAGAAGGGGGAATTATGGATAATTTTTTTCAATTTTTAGCAATGTACATTGTTATAACATTTGCTTAGTAAATAATTTTTAGGAAATAAGAAAAAAACTGACATGATTGGTGTGAAATAAAGAATGGATATGATAAGTAATAATGTAGACTTTTTACTTGTCAAATTTGGGGACACTTGGTAGAAAGGTTTCAGGTGCTTTCTGGTTCCCATTTTGTTATACTTGATTCTTAATTTAGGTGTATTTTTAACAATGATCATTTTATTAAGTCTCTGGTAGCATCAAGTTCATCACTGCCTGCTCTGGACATGTGGGAGGTCTCACTGGTGGAAAGATTACCTCTAAAGATGAAGATAAGGTCATGGGAAGGGTCCTCATATGCAGCGTCAATACGGTTGGGAAGTTCTGGCCAAAAGGATTTTGTTAAAAACAGCTCTGCATCAACCTGCTGAGGATGCAGACGCCAGAAGAATCTAACACAAAAGTAAAAATGCAGAGTTTGCCATCATTTTTTCAAGTGCAATATGTCTATCCTGCTAGCCACCTGTCTCCACATCAATACAGGTAGGTTACACACAACCATTCCCTAGCACCCATGAAGGTGAAAGATTTCCACTTCCCTTAGTGTCAGTTAAACAAGCTGTTGCTATCTTAACTATATCCTAAATTATTGAAGTCTAAAATCTCACAGAGCCTTTGTGAAGGCTCCAAGTCATTTGTGTGCTGGGACCATGCTTTGTTCAATTTTGCATATCTTGTAAGTGGCAAGCAAATGTGTCAGACACTGTGTTGGGCTCTGGAAAGAAAACATAAGTGACACAAACTATGCTCCCGAGATCTCATGGCCTGGGGAAATTGATACATGAGAAAATACTGGAACACAATGAAATTAGAGCTATAGTAGAGGAGGTAGGAATGCTATAGGATCACAAATGAGGGAACAATTAATTCATTGAATAGATGAACAAATGAACAAATAAGGATATTAAAACAATAACAAAATTAAAAATTAGTATTTCATTTTTCATCACCTATAGATTTAGGTTGTACAGTGCTTCCTCTCTTAAATTCCAACATATGTTACCAGAACCAAAGGTTTTCCATATCAAAAGGAATTCATGTGGAATTATGAGTAACAGCTTACTAATATGGTAATTGATTTCAATAACTGTGTTTTAAAATAAATAAATTTTATTTCTATATTTACTTTGTAAATATGTCTTTATAAGAAAAACTACAACCAAAGATGTAAACGGAAGCTATACAATGCCAAGATTATCCATTGAAAAGTAAAACATTTATCCATCAGTTATTTACTTCCTCTCATATATGTAAATAAACTACCCAAAGTTCTATTATTTTCACTAACTTCACCTTTCTTTGGAAGTTTGACCACATGTTTTGGCAATTTGAAGACATGGCTTCACAACTGTTTGTTACATGCAGATTTTATAAAATAATACGAAGAGTACCTGTCTTTAAAGATTATTGTTTCTCCTCGGAGACTGGTAATGGCATCAAGGGATAAGGAAGGATCACATTTGTCTGGCGTTTTGGGATGTTTAGGGTTGGGGTCTTCATCTCCTGGACCTGCAGTCATGAAATGAGTGAAGGAAGTTACTGAGGATGACCTGATTCTGCCAATGGAGAGCAGAAAGGGCAGTAAGTCCTGCCACCCCTACATAATGCTCCAAAGAACCTGTAATCCTACTTCCTTCCTCCATGGTTACCAAGTTCTTGCCTACGGGACTTCTCCTTCTGTTTTCATCTTTCAAGACCCTTGAGAATCATCTCAGCTACAAATTTAGCTTTCTTGAGGTTGGTGATAGAAATGGGGTAGGGGGAGAGAAAAGACTTTGAGGAAATTTTCCTCGTGCTTTGCAAACCTATTGACGGACTTCTCTTGAGAAACACATTCTTCTCAAGGCCATTTCTGGCAGCGGCATGTTGTCTCTGTGGGAGCCCTCATTTGGGCTCTTTCTCTTGCCTATTTTATCAGCTGTCAACATCAGCTCATGTTGCTTTACCAGTTGACCACATCACAGCTGCATCTCAGTGAAAAACTAGGTCTTCAGCAATTCTGGTATGACTGGCCACATGCTGGGAACTGTTCTACCAGCTCACATGAGTGCAGTAAATAAAATAATTCTAAACTTATTTTTCTCTAAATAGGTCCTATTAGTTCTATCATTAAGTTCCTCAGTCAAGATATTGTAGAAATAGTAAAAATTGCAAAATTCTTGCCTGTGCCTACACTAGCTACTGTAGTAGATTTAAATCCAGAAGGGAAAATAATAGGTTGGGGTGGCCTGACCTAGTTTTCTGAGCTCTGTGTTCTAGAAGTGTTTACACTGATAACTATGTACTGTGGTTTTACTTCTATTTATGGTAGGTACTTTTGCTTGTTTAGGTTGAAGTTTAATCATTTTGTAAATATTATTGAAAATTTGGAAGAAAAAAAATGAACAGTTTCTTACAAAAGGTCACTGTAGATGTCGGTTAAAAACTAACACAGGCCACTTGAATGGTTTCTACTGTGGCAAACATGAGTAGATGAAAGAATAACCAGATTTTGTAAAAGCTGGTTAAAAATCTCACTTTCTCCCTGTATAAGCTGGGTGAAAGCTATCCCAAAACCTGTGTTACTATCCAGCTGTGTTTCACCCAGCTGTACTGCTCTCGATACACTATTTAAACTCTACAGGCTTAGTTTCTTCATTGGTTAAATGGTAAATAAAATATTGCTTTTTGATGTCAGAGGTATTGTGAGGGTATCAAATGTACCTTGCAATGTATAAAATACAAACATGAGGAGTTACATTCTGCAAAAACTTTGGAGAATGGAATATTTTCTACCTGAGCAGGTAGTTTGATTTGGAAAGAAAAAATGAGCGTGTTTCCCCAGGTTTTAATAACAAAACCAGGACAGCAATATTGGTAATGGTAAAGTCACCAATAATTTAGAAAATAAATGTATATATCTCTTCTACTGTTAAACTGATAAATTAATAGTTACCATAGAGAGACTGGATCCCTTGTACATCATCATCGGGAAGCATAAAGTGGCTTTTGCCAGTGTAGGTATATATGGGAAACATGAGTGCCCCTGGGTCCTTGGAGTGGTCAAGACCTAAGGAATGGCCAAACTCATGGGCAGCAACAAGAAACAAGTTGTAGCCTGTAAGAAAACAAAGAAACTGAGAAGAAAAAGTCCTCCAACGACCAAATCACAGAATAAATATTATCTTCCTCATCTATCTGGTATGTCACCATTTCTCTTTCTTGGCGATTTAACTCACTTTTTAAAGTTAATATTCAGTGTCTTAAAGGAAGATTTAAAACATTGATTTAATCATTATAAATAATTTGGTGCTCTCTTTGATTATAGCTGCCTACACAGAGTACCAACACACTGATTAGTAATCAAAAAAGATTTATTGTGAAGACACTAGTAATCCTGATTTGCTCTTTGTTTTCTCATGTCAGGTGAGGAAAGTAGACAGTGATGACTTTAACTGGAAACTCTTGGGAAAAAATATAGGATGATTCATATCTATGGTACTGCCTAGAACATCATCTAAACAGGAGGCAGCATCCAAAGGTATAATGACCAAGCATAGAGGATGCATTAAATAGGATCTCTGGGAATCTACTTGGGAGCAAATTCCAACCAAATGATCCTTTCCAGAATATCTCTAGACTCTAGAATTTAAAGAAACAGAAGCTCTGGACATGATTGGCCAACTTTCCTCTACTCTCGAAGACTACTATGTCACTGTATTTACACTATTTCCTCTAGTCAGTCTTTCCTCCAATTATTGAGCCTCCTAATACTGGTAATTTAAGTTGGAAAAAATATATATTAAAAGAAAAAGAACACATGAAAGCTGGAGCCAGTGGTTTCAATTTGACCTTGAATACCCTTTGCTCTCATAGCCTATGCATGAAGAAAATATATAACAAACTTAGTGAATTGTGCAGACCATAAGAGTGACCAAAGTTCATGATAATCTGAATGACAAGTAATTCTTCATTGAAATAACTAGCAGTGGGTACCATTCTTGGCCTTCAGCTGAAAAATTAATCCTGACTTGTGGATGTTTTCATTCATTTCACTTAAATATTTCAAACCCAGAATTTATGCAGGAACCAAAAACTGAAGCTTACTGTGACTATGTCTTAACAATACTAGGTGTTGTTCTTTCTTCCTAAAATCATTCCTACCTGTGAAATATTCAGACCTTAAATATATAAGTTCTCACCTTTCCTTCCAAAGACAGATTGGAGACATACGCATTGAGACATTGACTATTCAAGGCCCAGTTTTACTTCTTGGAAAACTAATTCTTTTTATTTAAATGAATAATAAAAAGTAGCTGTTTTTGAAGACTACCCTTTAATTGTCACAACTAAGAATCCATATAGCTCCAAAATTAAGTCCTAGTTGTGATAATCCTGCTTTTCTGCCTAAATTAACATTCCCAATCCTTTTGAGCCTTGAAGACTCAACTATTGACTGAATTCACTCAACAGTCAGTTTCATTTTGCTCTTGTACATACAATTTAATCTGTTTTGTCTCATGCTTTCTTAAGTAAGGCACTATATTGATTTGTTAGAGTGCTTTTGTAAAATCAGTGATATAGACAAGTCTAAAACAAGTAACATATAACAGAGAACAGAAATTTGACTGGACTTGTGCAATTAATATTTCTACAAGGGAAAAAACTATTCCAACCCACATCCAACTCATTTATGATCTACATATTTAGCCCTAATAGTTTTTAGATTTATATTTGTAATAAACTGTACTTCTTCAACATGTCAAAGGTAATCCACAATAACAACACCTTGGTTGACAGAAAGCATTCTGATCTTGTTTCAAAGTTAGCTAGTATCCCTCAAGCCACTAGACTTAGTAGATTTTGTTCATTTTTAATATTTCATATTGTCTTATAGAAATGTCACTTGTAGAGACTAATAAGTGTAAGATTATCATACTTGTTAAACTTTTTTTGGAAAATAGAATCAAATACCAAATATAACTTTCAGTATGCTTAAATTTCTTATTAATGGGTTAATGATCTAATCCAATCTGATAATTATGAATTATATCTTTATAAGAAATACTACCTTTGGAACTACTTGTCCAGTTTTCATCATCATCAAAATGGGCATCTCCTCCATAATTTGGTCCAGGAGGAAAAGCGTGAGCCAATAGACCAGAGGGTCCATCAAATGGGTAGAAGTCACCATGCTCTATACACAAAAACAAGAGTTAAGACTCTAATTATATGAAGTAGTGCCTAGCACAGGTGCTTAGTGAATTTTTGTTGAATTCTGTAAAAATTAATGAATAACTGAAAGAAGGAATAAAAGAATGGAACCAAATTAAGGAGCAGAATATAAAAATTCTGCATCATTACCTTTAGTTCCAAAAGAGATCATAATATCCGCAGTGCCATTGTGAATTCTGGTAAAATTCAGAGGTGTCACATCAGACCAAACTTTGAAGGCTTTTTTGAATGCCTTTTCAACTTCAGAATGAGTCAAATCAGGGGTATAATTCACAATTCTATTCAACAGAGAAAGTTTCAATCAAATTTTTGGAAGGTGAAAGCTATTTTAGAATATATTTTCTTGGAATACTGCTTTTCTACTCAAAATGCAATGGCTTCTCTAAAAGTTCTACTAAAGGTCCATTGTTTCCAAGAACTTATTATTTATGATGCCATACAAAGACTATAAAATGAAGAATTCAATCAGATATTTGAGTATCTCCAAATATTTGACCATTTGACATCTTAAAGTATTTAGATGTTTAATAAAACTTATACTGCATGCTAAAAGCTCTGTATCACTATAGCCGAAACAAATGAAATAGTTTTGTAAAGTTCATAGAGAATGAAACTCTCCATTTTTAGCACTGTTATAATAAATATGCCTGATTACTGCATCTGCAAATTTCCTTGAAACTACTTTTACTTCTATTTTGATTTCATATCTGAAAGAAATAAATTGAGATTTGCAGTGAAAAATAATGCTGGGTTAATGTAACAGTAATAGATGCTATGAGATATTCTCATCAACAGTATTAAAGTTATTCCTGGACCTACTTAACTTCCAGTTTAATATCTAAGGCCTACGTAAAACAATGGGACCACACGTGTTCTGTCACCTGTAGCTTGTGCTGAAAATTAGACATCTGATACTACAAAATATAACAAATATTAAAGAAAGATAGTCTATGATTTACCTGTAGGTTAAATTCATTTTGGACCATTTGAGAGTTCGAGGAAAAACATTGTATTCACCCACATCAGGGACTCCACATCTTGGTTTTTTCATGATGTCTAAGGTGTTATCATCAAGTCTGCCAGTCACCTCTAAGCCGAAAAAAGACTGCATTTCTCTAAGTCTGTCAACCACAGAGCTTGCTGCCGTCTTCTTCAGGATTCCAGCAGGATTCAGAGGATAGTAGTATGATTTCAGGTAGTTCTAGGAAAGAGACCAAAATAATCCTCTTTTAAAAGAAAAGGACGTTTTTGAGATGTATCACACCATTGGGATTGGCAAAATACTCTACCTCTGCAAACTGGAAGTCTTCCTCGGACAAATCGGCAGAATCTTCATCATTGGGAAGAGGCAGGGACCAACAATGAGTCCAACTCAAGAAGAGGAAGGCAGCCAGGACACCTGGGTGCATCTTGAATGGTTGTGCCTGCAGGCTGCTGCTTTTCCACGGACAAGTACCTTTACTTTTATAGGCCTATGATGGTGAGTCATCTTTTATGGACAAGTTTCAACTTCCTAGTCAGTTAAAGGTAAACATGCTTACGTGGGGACTTTTTTTCCTCCCAAGAAGTGTGGTTTCTGGTAGAATTTGAGGGAAATATAAAATGAGGCCTTCTCTCATTTCAGCAGGGTCTCAAAAACCATCTGGCAAAATAACGGCCTCAGCATATTTATGGCTATTTTGGGAAGAGTAAACTTTTCACTTCACTTGGCAAAAATGTTTTCCCCTTTGTAGGAAAGTAGCTACTTCTACTTTTTCAGATAAGAATGTCAAGATGGTACACTTACTTCCATAAGAAGAAATCTAGTCTTGTTTCCAGAATGTTTATAACCTGGTGAGTTTTAAACCCCATTTTCTCCAGAGAACCTAAGAGGGAAATATTATATATACCTCAAGGCCACAGAAATGGACCAGAACCAAGCTTGGAGACTCATCACAGGATTGAGTGCTGCAGCTGGAATTTAAAAGCACTGGTGTGACCTCTCTACAAATATGGAGCCCTGCATGAATTCCCTACAGGTCCAGGCAGAGGTAGAAGAATGTATTAGAATACAGTATATTGGAATACAATATAGTGGCTAACACATATTGAGGGATTACTGCATGCCAGACTTAAAAGGTATTATCTCATTTAATCCTTACAACAGTCTTATAAAGTAGGCATTGTAGGAAGGCTTGTTTTTCACTTTACATATGAGTAATCTGAGACACAGAGAAGTTAAATATTTGTTTAAGGTGATATGGTTAATAAATGCTACTACCAGCATTTGAATCCAGGCCAGTAGACTTCATGTTTCTGACCACCATGGAATATGACCTCTACTCCATCCATTCTCAGATATTTTCTCAAAAACAGAGCTGCTTAGTTCCCACACCTCTGGGAGTGCTCAGGAAAACTAAGACTCTATGGCCATTTCCAAGTTTCTTGATTTTCACTTTTAAGTTTGAATAATAGAAGTACCTTTGCTCCAACAACTCCAGAAAACTGTCCTTTAGGGGCCTCTAGTCTATTATTCCTTTTAGAACTTCACACATTTAATACCATGAATTCAGCATGCCATCTTTTGTCCCTTGCATATGGATAGAGAAATATGGGCTATGATCTTCAGATTGACTGAATGATTGAAAACACAAGTTAATTTAAGTGATTAAGAGTCAGAGAGAAGTTTAGGTCAGAAAATACTAACAAACAGGAGGAGCATGAAGACAGATTAAGGTGAGTAGGGAAGGGATATCCCAACATGTGGGTAAAATGCTATCATCTAAATTAGCCAGTACCTCAGAGAAAACCAGAAAAGCCTATCACATGTAAGCAATCACTTCAGGGAAATTTATTATGCTTTTATCCAAAATAGAGCCAAATAGATCCTTACAATCGATTATTTCCAAAGAGTTCAATATTAGATTTGGGCTCAATCAGCAATGCAAAATAATAATTTGATTTAAGCTTCTTCCATGTATAACATTTAACTCTGAGATTAAGGGAAAATTATCCACAAATTTGATTCATCTATTAAGCTTATAAGAAATCTATTCACTAGAAAGCATTTGCTTTTATCAATAAATTTTTATAGTCTTTTAAGGTCACATTAGATAATAAAAAAGAAGTCCTTGAACAAGAAGTTTAAAAACAAGTGTCATTTTATTTAATGTTTGAAAGTGGGTGAAAAGAATCAAATAACAGGCTAACTCTACTTATAGATCTTCATATATTTATAGAAATGTTACCACCTGAAACTAGAATTTTTTAAAGCCCTTTTCATTATTAAATCAATGAATGCTGATTGGGCATCAACTGTGCAGGATTCTATGCTAGTCACTATGAAGATGGAATGAAGGATAAGATAAGAGCTTTTTACTTGCGGTGACTGCAATATTATCTCCCCCATAAAGAAGGATTTTTAATGAACAATAAAAATAAATGTCACCATTTTTCAACTTCAAAATTATGCTTATTGTCAAACCACTTTAATATTTTATTAGTTTCTTATTTCATTTAAGAATATAAACAGTGCAAAAGATAAAACACAGAAAGTTTAATGAGAGCATGCTATTACACATTTCACAATTTTCTTACTGGAATAAATAAAAATTCCTGACGATTAAAATTTGAAATTGATTTCTTAGAAAAATCATCAGACTGCTCAACTATAGGCTATTGTTCATGGAGGACTGGTTTCATACAGTGATCAGGATGTGTCACCACATGGAAATGTGTTGGCAAACTGCTTGCCAACAAGTCCTTATCTCAGGTTAATTATTAAAATGAAAGCCAGGCCTTCTGGTTATCACTGGTGATGTGGTTTGTGGTTTCAAATGATAACCTAAACACAAATTGGCTGAACTGGTATATAGAAATGGTTCTAAGAAGGTTACGAATCACTGGGAAATTTGAAAACCTGTAGAACAAGCAAGCAAAACAGTAGACGAAATTAGATATGTGCAGTATGTGTATCTACTGCTGATTCAGATATAAGCAATGTGGGACTTTTAAAAACATATGTCATCATCAGTTTCTAAGTTCAAAACATCACCCAGAAGAGAACCTAGAATGTCTATGAACAACGCTTGAGTAAAGCACAGGGGTGTTCCTGATTAGAAATAATGAAATAATAGGAACAACGGGCCATTTGAGTTGGGTTAAAATTATGAAAATTCTGTAAGTCAAAGAACCTTTATGATAAAAAATTTGGCTTCAGCTTAGAGCATTGTAAATTATCAGTGTTGACAACGACACTTAGTAGTATCTTTATTTTTCTAAAAGGCAAATGATTTGATTCTGTAACTGCATAAAGTAATGATTTTTTAAAACACTCTCTGATGGTTGCTTTGCTCTAGTCTCTGATTTTCTTTCATTCTGTCCTTTTTTTTTTTTTTTTTTTTGCCCATGACCCCATGAAATGGGCTCACATACTCTTAAAAAAAGAGAACTAAACTAGAATTTAAACACTTAATCATATTTACCTTCTAGATTAAGGTGTAAGAGTGCCCCACTTAACCTACTTATGCACAATCATGACATAATCCACTATTTTAGATGCTGAAGCTACAAAGCAGATCAGCAATTTAGGAGGTCATTTACTTTTAACATTTGAATTGCATAGTCTTCAGAGATCCTGCATTCATACTAGGTTGATCCACAAAAGAAATAAATAGAATCTGCAAGAAAAAATAAAAGTCTTTTCAGTTCTTACTCGAGTATGACATCTGAAAGTCAAGATACAATTTCCTGGGCTCCATTCCTAAATGAATTTTAATTTTTATTGTGTTTTGTTAAAAAGGGTGGTCACTGAATGTCCACCTCTGCCAGCTTTAACCAAATACTGTAAGAGAAAACAACCAGGAATAGAACACACATTCTAGCCCATCCATGCCCAAATGTCTCTGAAAAGGAAAAAAAACAGAGCTTGGCAGTGAATAATAGAAATGAAAACAAGCTCGAGAAACGGGGCCTGAGGTTTTAACAACAAGCAATTTCAGTGTATTTTAAAATCTCTAATATTTAAACAACGAATCAAAAAGTCTATTTTTAAAATAGCCTAACCTCACCTTGCTACCTCAATTCACTACAGTAGAAGTTGTTACATATTTTTAAGCAATAAATTTTCTGATTTAAAAAGTAAAATACAAAAAAGTATTAAACTTATTGCATAATGACTGGAAAATAGGGAGAAAACTAGAAGACAAAGTTTACTGTAATACCCCAAGATTTTTTAGATAAGCCCATGTATATATAATTTAAGGATATTGGGGCTTCCCTGGTGGCGCAGTGGTTGAGAGTCCGCCTGCAGATGAAGGGGACGCGGGTTCGTGCCCCGGTCTGGGAGGATCCCGCATGCCGCAGAACAGCTGGGCCCGTGAGCCATGGCCGCTGAGCCTGCGCGTCCGGAGCCTGTGCTCCGCAACGGGAGAGGCCACAACAGTGAGAGGCCCACGTACCGGAAAAAAAAAAAAAAAATTAAGGATATATATATCCTTTAAATTGATTTATTTAGATGACAGTAAACCTTAAAAGTTTTTAAAAACAGTACTTTCTAGAATTGAAAAACTTTCCAGGTTAGTCATACATTGCATCTATTTTATTCTCAATTCTAGGAAAGTTATCTGTAATAAATTTGGGGTAGCCATCTTCCATAGTTTGCCTTTCTTGATTGAGTCTATTATAAAATTGAGAATGAACTCAAAATGCACAAAATGTATCTTAATAATGCTATACATTAAAGAGGTTAACATTTAAATTTTTTCTATATGCTCTAGTTAGTTAATTTCAGAAAATTATAGACAGGAATTCACTGCAACCATGAACTACCAGCAAAGACTTCTACCTCAACCTGGCTGCTAAGATGATTTCATCCCTTCAGCACTGGTCTGCAAGTGAAAAAGGTGGTCATCCCAGTGTTAGGTTCATGGACAGCAGCATCAATCTCTTGGGTGTCTCCTGGAAATCCAAGCTCACTAATTCCCTTGGGACATTCATCCCTACAGCACGACATGAAGGCCCTATAGTTTTTTCTTGTTAATAACAATGAATCAAAGACAGACTTTTTTTTTTTTTTTTTTTTTTTTTTTTTTTTTTGCAGTACGCAGGCCTCTCACTGTTGTGGCCTTTCCCGTTGCGGAGCACAGGCTCCGGACGCGCAGGCTCAGCGGCCATGGCTCACGGGCCCAGCCGCTCCATGGCATGTGGGATCTTCCCGGACCGGGGCACGAACCCACGTCTCCTGCATCGGCAGGCGGACTCTCAACCACTGCGCCACCAGGGAAGCCCAAAAGACCTTATTTTTGGTTGAAAAGTTATGACCAAGCAAGGCACATGTCTAAGGCAAAGAATGTAATAAACTGACTGAATATAAACTAAATTACAAAGAAATCCTTCTAAGTTATGGACTACAGGATGTGTGTTTGTTTCTTTTACCTCTCCAGTGATCCAGTCCTTAGCTAAGTCGGTGGAGCTCACATAGAGATGGAGAGCACAGGGCTTGGAATCAGTTACACCAACCGAAATCCCAACTCTTCCACTTATTAGCTCCCTAATCCCAGTGATACAACAGTGAACAAAACACATCAAAATCCTGGTCCTCATGAAGCGAACACTCTAGTAGAGAAAGAGAGAGAAAAGGAGAAAAATAGAGCAAGATAGAGGGTTGAGGGCTCAGGGAGGACTGTTGTAATTTATATATGGTGACAGGGAAGGGCTCACTGAGGAAGTGGAATTTGAGAAAAGACCTGAGGGAAGGTCAGTGAAGGCATAAGCTATGGAACTATCTGAGGAAAAATGCTCTTGGCAGAGAGAACAGCAAGTGCAATAGCCCTGAGGTAAGAATGTGCTGGTATAATTGAGGAAAGCAGCAAGGAGACCAGTGTGGCTGGAGCAGAGTGAGGAGAAAAGTTACTCAATCTTAACTATACAAATGGAATCATCACAGTACCTGTGTTATAGGTTATATGAGGATTGAGGGCGTTTGCAACAGTGCCTGGCACACAGGAAGCACCTGATATATATCATTAATTAACAATAACTAACCTACCTAACACCCAGCAAAACCATTGTGCCAGGCACTCTTATAGGCATACAGGATATTGCATAAACAGTATTGATGAGAACTCTTTGATATTAGAAGGAGAAAGTAGAGATTGCAAAAAAAAAAAAAAAGGCAAATTTGGCTAGTTAGTAATATTATTAAGAATGTAAAATGAAGTGATGCTATAGAATGATTGGAGGCAGGGCTGGGGGGATGGACACTTTCACCTGAATGTCAAGGCAGGCCTCTCCAAGGAGATACACTTAAAACTGAGACCAGATGACAAGAGAGTCTCAGCCATGAAAATACCTGGGAGCAGAGTATTAGTCTAAGCAGAAGGAACTGCAAGCACGAAGGCACTAGCATGGAAGAAAGCTTCTGTTCAGGGAAAAGATTATAACAAACAAGGAAAGTGGTGGGAAAAGCTGAACTGGGGAATTTGACGACTGTCAACTTGGGGTGTTTCCCAGGTATTCCACCGATGTTAGGCCTCAAATTTGACTTACGTGTCCTTAAAGATAATTTTTTCTCCTTGTAACTGCACAATAGCCTCAAGTGTGAAGTCTAGATCACATTTCTCTGGAGTTGCCCACTGAATGATCTCTTTCTTGGACCTAAAAGTAAGAAAATAATGACCCAACATGGTCCCTTGATTTTCTTCAGATTGTCTCCAGATTCTTTTCAAAAGCGAAATAACCATTAGCATTCTAGTTTTGATGTTTAGATTAAAATGAGATAGGAAAACGTCTTCAGACCATATATTGTGGCTTATTCCTAATTCTTAGTCTCAAATACTGACCTGTGTTTCCCTGTGTCTGGGGGAAGGGCCACTGCTTAGCTTTATGGTGAAGTTGATGTTCTTAACTTCCTATCGTCAACACTTCCTCTGATAATTAGTACTTTTCCTGGGCCCTCTTGCCAAATGGCTTCTAGGTAGGGTCAGCCAAAGGGAGGCACTGGAGAGCAGGAGAAAAGCCAGTATTTCTTGTCCTCTCCTCTCTCTTCCTTGGGAGGAGTGGTGGCTGTCTCCAGTTCTCTGTAAACAGCCCCTCCCTCTGTGGTTCCAGCTCCTCCCAGGCAGCCCCACCATGCTTTCTAACTCCTCATCACTCAGGGTGCTGGGTTTGTCACATCATCTGCTCCCTGTGTCCCTCTAGCCCCAGGGGCTGGTAGAGGTTTTCAGTGTTGCTAATTTGTGGGTTGTTTCTGTTTCTCTTCTAATCCTGTTTTAATACCTAAAGTGATTTCTGGTTCCTGGTTGGCTCCTGACCGATAAAGTTGACAATATAAGGATTCAAATGGGAAAACTGTAATATATTTTCCAGTCCCAATCAGCACTGACTTACTGTATCTTCTTGTATAGTTTAATGTATATCTTCATGTATAAATTATATATTTTCAGATACAAGGATAATAATAGCTCTCTATTTTTAAATTTCACAGAGAGTGAGAAAATGAAATGAAAATTGTATTTTGGCAGCAAGAGTAATAATTATTTTACCCAGTCTCCAGGACCTATAGGTAAGGAACATTTTCTCCTAGGTCTGGCCAGAGACTGATGCCATGTCCTTCATTAATTAGATTCTATGTTAAGTTATATTTTAATTAGAATATATATTTCAATTAATAAATCTCCCACCTTTAATAGAAATTTCTGGGTTATTTTTTTTCTTTTGGACGCACCACATATCTTGCAGGATCTCAGTTCCCCTACCAGGGATTGAACCCAGACCATGGTAGTGAAAGCCCAGAATCCTAACCTCTAGGCCACCAGGGAACTTCCAGAAATTTCTTTTCTCATACAAAATTTGAAATGAATTTAATATAAATTATATGAATTTTAACAGGATAGATTTTATAAAATGGTATTCTGTAGTCTGCACCAGCCACGCATTTGCTAAAGTGCAGCATACAATTATGAGCTTCTCTTCTGAGATGGGAAAAAGATTTGGAGAATCTTAAACTACAGGTACAGCAATAACTAAACTACTATAAAATATGCCTTTTGAAATAAGATTAAAAGTTTGGGTGAACAATAAATGGAGGCCAACCTGGTAATCCTGATTCTCTCAGATCTGGACTTCCACAAACTTATGGAGAAAATCACTCCTCGCTGTTATGTGTCTTAGGACTGCATTTTTCAAAGGGGGTGATGTGAAACCTCATTCCATGGGATATCAGAGGTGTTCCACCAATATTAATGGTGGGAATGAAGAAAGGTAGCGAGGGAAGGAGGGAGAAAAAGAGGGAAATGTCTATGGTCAAATAAACTTAGGAGATATTGGGTTAAACAACTGTGAACCAGTTTCTTTCCTGGAGGACTTCCTAGAGCTTTATGACATCATGAAAATCTAAGAAAAGGGCTAGAACTTGGAATGAGTCCCTCAGTTATTTGAGCTTGGAACAGTCTTTTCAGTTGCTTCTTGAAGCATTGGAGTTCCACAGTACACAGACTGAGAAAAGCTGTTTTAGGAGATTAGCAGGGCAAATGAATACTTCTAGAATGAGAAGAAAACCTAAAGTCAGCAAACCAGAGAAAGCCCAGATGCCTTTGACATCATCCTCAGAGAAGATCTTCCTCTGGCTAAAGTGGGTGTATATCAGATAAGGTACATCAGAACCTTGGGGTCTCTGGAGTGATGGGGGCCCAAGTTGTGGTCAAATTCATGTGCAGCAACAGCAAACAGGTTAATGTCTATGAAGGAACACAGTGTTGATGATGTAAGTAGAACCACACCAAAATCAGTTCTTTTAAAAGATTTTTTAGACAAATTCTTTGAGCCTTATTAACTACATCTCTCCCTTGTTGCATATTTAATGAAGAAGGACAAAACCCAAAATCTGTAAGGATACCTTCGTCAGTGACCCTGACACAGCAAGTGCAGGTTGGAGCCACTGAGATTCCATTACTCATTTTGTTGTGCCCTTTGACTGCTGTGTTATTAGGCAGTAATGAATAAGAGAAAAACTACGGTCACTTTACTTTCAGTGAAAAAGAACATTTGGGCACCACACAACCGTACAAGTATATACAGCCACTATGGAGAACAGTATGGAGGTTCCTTAAAAAACTAAAAATAGAACTACCATACGACCCAGAAATCCCACTACTGGGCATATACCCTGAGAAAACCATAATTCAAAAAGTCATGTACCACAATGTTCATTGCAGCTCTATTTACAATAGCCAGGACATGGAAACAACCTAAGTGTCCATCATCGGATGAATGGATAAAGAAGATGTGGAACATATATACAATGGAATATTACTCAGCCATAAAAAGAAACGAAATGGAGATATTTGTAATGAGGTGGATGGACCTAGAGTCTGTCATACAGAGTGAAGTAAGTCAGAAA
>RJWK010023851.1:0-21149 GCA_004363435.1 Platanista minor | reverse complement strand
CACTGCGCCACAAGGGAAGCCCTGTAATATATGTTTTTTAAAGTAACAATTTATGTCAGAAAAGCATGAAGATGTATTAAGTATGATTTAATTTTAGTGAAAAATATGTAATGAAATTTGGAGATCACTTTGCCTTTTACTTTATTCTTTCACATGGGGTGAGTGATGAATGACTAGTGTGTATCAGTGGCGTGATGCTGTCATAAAATTGCTCTGTACTTCAAAGTTTCTTTTACATTAATTAAATCTACTGAGGGCAATATTTTTGTCATGACAGAACATAGTTTTCCAATGATTGTCAATGTTAGCCAATTAGCTAATTTTTCTTGCATCCCTGTTTGAGAAAAATAAAACCAGAAATTGGTATAAGAATTGGCTTAGAAATGATTAATTGGACTTCCAAGAAAGCTCACGTTCTCCAAGAGGACAGTAACCTTTGCTGTAAAATGTTAAATCTAGCTAGACCTTTGATTCTGATTTAATGAGGGTTATATGTCAGGCTCTGAAGTGTTCTGTGGTAGACAAAATAATGGCACCCCCAAAATTGTGTATGCTGTAATCCCTAGAATAGGAATGTTACTTCACAGGGCACAAGAGGTTTTTCAGACTTTAATAATTTTGAAATAGGGAGATAATCATGGATTTATGTAGGTGAGCCCAATATAATCACGAACTTCCTTATAAGAGGGAGGGAAGAAAATCAGATTCAAAGGAGATGTGAGAATGGAAGCAGAGCTCAGAGAGTGACAGAGGATTTGAAGATGCTAAGCTAGTGGCTTTGAAGACGAAAGAAAGGATCATGAGCCAAGGATTGCAGGCAGCCTCTACCAGTGGAAAAAGTAAGGAGACAGATTCTCCCCTGGAGCCTCCAGAAGGAGTGAGGCCCTGCTGACACCTTAACTTTAGGGCTTCTGACCTCCAGACCTGTAAGATAAGAAGTTTGTGTTGCTTTAAAGCACTAAGTTTGTGGTAATTTATTACAGCAGCAGTAGAAAACCAATACATGTAGCTATCCTTGGAAAGCTTTTGCAAAATTTATCATCTGGGAATTAGACAGAAGTTTTGCTGAATCGTTCCTTTGTTTCTGTCACCCAGAATGAAAGTATAATATCTAACAGAGGGTTAAATACATATCAATATATACTATGTAATAATACATAATTAATTATAGTTTATACATTATTTTATATTTATATGCCTATTTTATATATTTATACTTAGTATTCTGTACTTCATAAATTGACACAATGCTATACAAACATATAATTAATTATATGTTAAGTATAAATAAATGTACAGTCACGGAGTCAGGTGTATTTTGGGAACTTACTTTATGTTGCTATAATTGAATTCAAACTAACCTATGAGGCAGCATTTACACCAATGACAGATAACTCAATTTTGTCTTCACATTCTCATTTTTCATTAAACTTCCAACAGAGTTTCAACCACAGAGAATACATATGGGGTACTGATATAACCCCCCAATTTGTTTCTAAATTCTCCCGCTCTTCCTTCCCAATCCTCTCCTTTCAGAATTCCGAAGAGGTTCTTAAACTCCCATTGTCTTCCTTGAGGTGGGAAAACTGCTCATCACAATTTATTCCTCACTCTGGTTTATGGCGTCAGTTCAAAATTCGAACTCCTTTAGGATTTCCTCATAATATGCAAAGCCACATTTTGAGAATTCCCAAAATCTTTTACTCTACTAAAACTGGGCTCTTGCTAATAAAAAGTGCTTTGTGACTTTTATTTTTTCCTTCTCTATGCGTCCAAAAATATCTATTTAGAAATTACGATGTCCTCTGTTTTAGGCGGATCTACAATCCTCCTTGAGGCAATAAATGCCAGGGGGTGGAGTGTTAAGAACAACAAGAAACAAAACCTTGGTTACTTTCTCAAAAGATCCTGCTATACTACATCTATTACTTGGCTCACTCACCCAGGAAAAAGGGCCCAATCCTGGTATGGCAATGCCCCTTCTATATTTTCTCAGGGATGGAGGAAAGCAACCAGAGCCAAGAAGCTTCAGAGCCTTTGCTCAGTCATCTTTTGTTCTGGGAAAATCTCAACTTAAGCAAGTATGCTGCTTTTTTATAGCACAAAGATGTTTTCTTTTATTATAGAGCCTTGGTGAATCTGTTTTCGTGCTTTTCAAATAAACATATCAGAAGAAATTGTTGATGCAAAGAACTCTTAAAGTCAGGTCTCAGCCTCCAATACCACGAACACTCCCGACTGCCAACACCATCACATCATCAACAGCATCTCAGTATTTCATATTTGCTTTTCCATATAATCAATTTCCGATTCCTAATTGTGTGGATTAGAGTCCCTAGTATGGACTGAGAGCCCTGGGAATGAGTTGCCTGGCATCCAACAGCTTCTTGTCAATCTGGAAGAGTCATTATGTATAAATCATGCTGGAGGCTTTCCCAGGAAAGTATGGATTCAATTAGAGAACTTACAGGAAGATGAAGTGTATTTGCCTACAAAAACGGGTTATAAGCGTTGCTGAATGGCTCCTGAAATAAAACCCCCCACCAGTCTATCCTGTGTGGCTCATTACGATTAAGCTGTGATAACAACAGGTGTGTAGTGAAAGAAGACCACAGATCAAAGAGGAATGTTTTGGTCAGAACTGAAACATGTAAAGAAGAGATTGGGCTTGGGTGATGCCAAGGATGGTGGAGTATGAGAGTGGAGGGCCTTGGTTTGCTAAGGGATGACACTGGAATACTCAGTACGTGGTAGAGGAATTAATAGAACAGAAAGATAAGGTCATCCAGTGGAGGACGGAGAAAGGTCAAATTCCAGACATTCAGTTAGTCACACTTGCAGCATGATGGGTTTTAATACAACATGCTCCCCTAAAATTGCAGAAATGAAGTATACTCATGCGAACTTCTCCAAGCTTATCAATAGTGCAGAAATGTTTTGTTATGAGCCTTCTTTGGGGACTGAATGAAAATATGGATGGAAACGAATGTGGATGGTATCAGGAACTCAGCTGAGCTGTCAGGTGTGGGGAGCAGCCGATTAAAGCAACAAGCCAAAGATGAAAGAGTTCATCAATTTCATTACTTACTGAGATGGTGTAAGTAGGAGTGTAAAATCAGAGAAAATGCTGACCCCTCCTTTTCCATTTTCCTCCAGGGAATGGCACACTGGTGGAGGTTCTCTCCCTGTTGAAGAATCCCTAACAAAGACTCATCAAGCAGCCTTATGGACTCTAGATTTGGAGAAAGGGGGAGGGGCTAGGGCTAGGAGTGGAAGAGTACTGGGTACCGAGTCAGAGTGGGGAAAACTGTCTTCAAGTTTTCCTTAAGGAGGTCTCAGCAGAGACACCTGACCAAGACCTCTGCCCAAGGCCTCAAATAAAGAGACCTATGAGTGAAGGTGCCTGGGTTGGCGGTGCAAACATGTGTAACAGCCTGACTGGGCCGGTGGGCCTGTGTCCTTGACTGCACCTCCCAACAGAGGCCGTGAGGCACTGGCGAAGCACCGCATCTGTGTGGAAAGTGCAACTTTCCCAGTGAGGCCTTCCAGGTTCAGCCTTTGTAATCGCCTATGTCAGGCTTGAAAACTCACATACAGGTTTTTAATCAGGAACCAGACTCCTCAGATAGTAGGTGCTGCTTTACATAACACTTTGACAATCACTTAAAGTAACTAATGTAAATAGCTAATACCTTTTAATTTTATTCCAACTGGCTTAGCCTGGGAATAGTCTATGGACTTAGAAGGGTGACATTTGACGCTTATCTTTGGGGAGCTATAAATTGCAGTCTTTTCAGAGGTATCTTGTGGCAAATATTTGAATGAAAAGTGACATCTAACATACAACTGTTTTCTGTACGTGGATTTGAGGAATCTTGTAAGCATTGTTTAAAATGTTTCAAATTTATTGTGATCTCCATTAAAATGAATATTGTTATTACATTTATTTTTTACTGAAGCTGCCACCTCACTTCAAGCACCATTATAGGCAATATGCTAGGTGTTCACTAAAGTATGCAAGAAAGGAATATTAAATATTAAGTTAATATATTGTTTGCCATTTGCCTTTGTGTCATTCAGATGAAACAGCCTTCAAGCAGGATACTCAAGGGCAATGGTTTATTAGTTTAGGCTACAAATTGTAAAGATTAGAACTGACAGAAAGCCAAGGCTCTGTAGAGGACACTTTGTCCACATAAAGTACTGACTTCAGTTGTGGTTTATCTCTGAGGATTTCCTGAGAACACTGTAGCCAAGGACTCCTTCACTTGCTGTGGATCACCAGAACGCATCTTAAAAAAATTCTAAGGGAATAACATTGTGAAAAATGGCTTTTGCTAAGATATATTCAGAGCGAGCAAAGTTCATAGCTTTAACTGATATATTGGTCTTTGCAAAATATACCTCAGTGGGTAAGCATTTTTTTGGAGCAAAAGCTGAAACCATTTTTCTCATTTCTTTTAATCTAAACTGAACACAGTATTGGTAAATTTTGAAAGATCTCTGCTGTGCAAAAATCTTAAGGAATGTGCCATCTGAGATATCCAGTTGTCAGAAAAATTGGGAATTGATGCCTTTAGCCAAACTATAACAGATATGTACTGCAATTACTTAAGTTGGGATTTTTAATTTTTTCCAAATATAGGCTCTCTGGTTGTCTTGTGACCCCAGGACCAACTGTGATGTGTAGCATAGCAATTTTGCATGTCCTGGGTTTTGTGACTTTTGTAGGTTTCCCAATCCTTAATTGCTCTTGGGTGCCATTTCTCAGGGCAATCAAACAACCTGCAGGAAGCATTGCCTCTTCCATCGAGGTTGTAAATCTGAAAACCAGAGTTCCAAACCTGTCAGAAGTGTGTGTAAAATAAGAATACCTATTTTCTGAGTGAAGGCTTGAGGGAATCCTCTTTGACCAAGCGACACTATTTTGACTACCCACAGGTCCTTTTTGCTTTCCTTTATCACCTATGTTAGACAGGTGACGCTACTTGGTGTTTGAATTCTAGCCGGGAGGGATGTTACTATATTTCTTTGGACTGCCCTTCTTATTTCACATTGAGATGAAAGGGTTTAAATGCCACAGGAGAGTGGAAAAAGGGAAAGAGTTCGGTTTCCTGCATTTGGATCTGAATTTTACCACCTTCTAAGACAGAGATTCCAGACTCTTATGGCCCATTAGAATTTTCCAGGACGTTTTCAAAATACATCTTTTTGCCTGGCTTCACCTCAATTTCTCTAAGGGTAGGGCCTAGGGATAAGATGTTTCCAAAATTCCCAGTTGATTCTCTAATGTTCAGGAGGTTGAGAATCACTGATCTAAGGCAAGTTAATTATATTTTTCAAGATCAAGTTTCCCATCTATGTAACAAAAATACTAGATGACATCACGGTTTCCGATACTTTTGGTGGGGAGAGGGCTCAAATCTCAATTCATTCTTTAAACAAAAATCTTACACTTGTGGAAATAAATGAAGACCAACCAAATGAGAAAAGCAAAGGCTATTTATTCAGAGCCTGCTATATAGCAAGGGAGTCACCTGTGTTTTGGCAGAGACTCAAAGGTAGGCAGAGGAGTGGGAAAGCGCTATAGTGGAAAAACGGAAGGCTTCAAGCATGCTCTGATTAGAGACTGTTGTCCTGAGGAAGATGTAGGTGGTGGGATAACTAGAAGTGGGAAATCCTATGTGGTGGGTTAGGTACGCATATTTGGCTTTTTCTGGTTGATCCTAAGTTGGGAGCTGAGAAAAAAATTAGAGGAGCTGTCAGTTAGTAATCAAATCTTTGCCATTTTGAGCCAATTGTTACAGAAGTTATTGTTTAGCTTCCTGGATTGTCACTAGAGATAGTAATCGAGCTTCCTATAATTCTAAGTTATAGCACGCTGCCTTCCTGAGTTGTTTATTATAGGTAAGGAGGTTGGTTTTCTCCAGGTTGCTGCAGGTTGTGGGTCAGAGTTCTATTTTTATATATAATCTGGCCATTTTCCATTTGTATATTCAGTCTCTCACATTTATAATCCAAATTCTGTTGACTAAAAAATAGAAATAAGGAAAGAAAAGTCAAAAGAAAGAAAGGCTTAAACCTTGCCTCCGTAACAGTAGGATTATTCCCCACCTCAACTCCTATCGATTATTTTCTTTCTCTCTATTCCGGGGAAAAATGGGCTTGCTGAAGTCTGCCTCCTGAGGGTCTGCAGTCTGCTTTTCTGTGATTGTCTGGCACATAAGTGTTTGCGTCAGCATCTCTGAAACATGCTATCTATTCTCTCATACTGACCCCAGTTGGGTAAGCTTTTTTTTTTACTCTCCCTCTAAAATAAACATGGCTATTAATATCAAGCTATTATTGAAGTTTTGCAGATTATAGAGGTGATGTTGGATAATTTTAGCAAAAAAATGATTAAGAAACAATTTATAATTTAAATGATTTCTAAAATTCACTGAGCATCTTCACCACAAAGAAATTCTTATTGGCCATCTTTTTAGATTCCCCTTGGTACCATGTTGCAGTGTAAACTCCCCTCCTGTAATCCTCTTTTCTGTTCTGTGCGATCCAGAGTCACCCCACCACAATATTGCCCACATTCTGTTTCTCAGGCATAGCAGGAGGAACTGAGCATGTTTCTTGTATTTTGATGTGGTGCAATTTGCATATTTGATATAAAGCTCTCTCATTTAGATCAGGCTGAAAGACCCTTACTCTGTCAACCAAAGCACATTATTAAGACGTTTTCTTTCTTTTTTTTTTTTTTTTTTTTTTGCGGTACGCGGGCCTCTCACTGCTGTGGCCTCTCCCGTTGCGGAGCACAGGCTCTGGACGCGCAGGCTCAGCGGCCATGGCTCACGGGCCCATGCCGCTCTGCGGCATGTGGGATCTTCCCGGACCGGGGCATGAACCTGTGTCCCCTGCATTGGCAGGCGGACTCTCAACCACTGCGCCACCAGGGAAGCCCTAAGACGTTTTCTGAAATAAGAGCTTTCTACCTCTAAGACAATTGCTACAACTCCCCTGGATTACAGAAGCAAATATAGTTTATTGTCTTCTCTCATATATTTCCTCTTAAATCCAATATGTAAAACAGATAAAATCAGTTAAAATCACCAAATATGAATCACATAATTTTAATGAAAAATTGCTCAAGACCAAAAGTATTTCTAACTCATATTTTTTATGTGTCTGAATTTGAAATTGGTGGAAGTAAAATCTTTCTGCGTGGCTTTTTCCAGAAAAATAAAGGTTTGCTTGTGGTAGAGTTATATGTGTATACTTCTTTCCCCAGTTGGATTGTGAGATTCTTAAGAGTGGATATTTATCTTTCTTTTCCCAATGCCAAGCATAATAAATTGTATAGAATATGTGGTTGGTTTATACAGAATAAATATATTGAAAAATTCTTATCCTTCCTTAATATAATGTTGGCAGCATTTTATCTGAATTATTGGGTTAGCCCTCTGATAATAAAGGCAATTAAGATGGACATGAAACCTCACTTCTTATTAAAGTTGTTGACACTCAAAGGAAGACAGCTGATTGACTAATTAAATTTTAAATATTTTAGAAGTATTCTGTGTCTAGAGAACAGCCCAGAAATCATTGAAAAATAAAAGAGAAATAATTGGTTACATAGCCATTTAGGTGCCCCAAACTTACTGAACAACTCTGAATTTTATCTTGTTTTCCTTTGCAAAGAGACGTTGGCTACTGTGGAACCAACTTGACTCCAAAGACCATCTCCAAGCCTCTTTCTTTGTGATGAATTTTGCTCTAGTCTCATGATTAGAGACTCAAGCTGATTGATAGATTTTTTTTTTTCCTTTATTGCACATAGACTGGAGGTCCATGTCAATTTAGAACTCTTCCCAAAAACTTCAGTTTTTTTAGGGTACACCTCTAGCTTTTGGTAATTTATTCAAATTCAAAACAAATGGATTCCCAAATATCTATTTTCGGATTGCATAACGTATGTGCTCTCATTTAAAAGCAAGCAAGCAAATGAAAAAGTAAACTTGAACAACTAAACTAAAATACAGTTCTCCCACTAAGAGTACTTTTTATGTATTTGTTTTATTTCACTTTTGTTATTTCTGTTGGATAAAGGACAGCTTCATAACTGAGTACAAAAAAGAAAAATAAAGATCAAAACAAATAATGAACTGTTCCTAATTATACACCACCATTCATTATAAAATATGCATTATAAAAACTGAAGTGTTTGAAATAAAATCAGACTGAAACTTCCATTTTCTAGTGTAAGACCAAGTCAGAGATCTTCAACTTCAACTAGGAAAAGTTTATGGTTTAATTTCATTTAGATCACTATCACAAGTTTATATATATATATATATACACTCACACACTCAATAACAATATATGTAGCTTTTCTGTGGGTCAGTTGCCATCAAATAAAAAAATAAAAATATTATGACTTGCAGCAAGCACTATCGGCTAATCATTGAATATTCTTAAGCCTCTAAAGAAGTGACTCAGAAATCATGTGAGAGGATAATTTAGCTAAAATGAATACAGGGATTTTTGTGCACTCATTATAATTTCATTTTTCCTTCTTAGAAATTATTTTTCAGGGAACCAAGACAGGTAGCTAAAGAGGAGAGGACAGTTAAAGTGGTAAAGTCAGGCACTCTGAGTCCATGGAGGTGGAAGAATAGAGAACTGCCCAGAGGTGATGAGTGCCTCTGCCTCTCTCCAGCAGAGCACAGGAGGATAGACCAGGAGTGATGGTGCTTCTGCTTTACAGCTGGAGCCAGGTATCCTTTCAGAAACAGGAAAGAATGTTCTTACCACCTTGGCCGGCAGCTTCTGAAATGGTTTCCAACTACCTCTGCTTCCTTGTATTCATACCCTGTGTCATCAATCCCATCCCTTTGAGTCTGGGCTATAACCAGAGACTTGCTTCTAGCAGTTAGAATTCAGCACAAGGAGCGAGATCTCACCGGATACCAAATCTCCTAGTGCCTTGACTTTAGACTTTCCAGCTTCCAGAACTGTGAGAAATAAGTGTTCGTTGTTTAAGTCACCGAGTCTGTGGTATTTTGTTACAGCAGCCTAGACAGACTAAGACAGGTTACATCAAGACCATGGCTTCTTTGTTGGGTACCCTCTATTCTCTCATTCACTCATTCTGAGGAAAACAAACTGCCAAGTTGTGAGCTGCCCTATGGAGAGGCCCCCGTGACAAGGAACTGAGGACCGTCTCAGGTAACAGCTCCCATGAGCTGAGCCCTAGGCCCACGAGCCAATGAAGAACTGATCCTGCTAATAAGCACATGAGTGAGGTTGGAAGCAGATTCTCCCCCAGGAAAAGTCTTACAATGACCACAGTACTAGCCAGCTCCTTCATTACAGTCTTGTGAGGGACCCTGAGCCAGAGGACCCAGCTAAGCAGCAAGATTGCTGACCTGCAGAAACTCTGTGAGATAAAAAATACTGTCATTAATATAAGACTTGAGGGAGCTCCCTGGTGGTCCAGTGGTTAGGACTCGGCACTTTCACTGCTGTGGCCCAGGTTCAATCCCTGGTCTAGGAACTAAGATCCCGCAAGCCGCGCTGTGCAGCCAAAACTTTTTTTTTAATTAAAAATTTATACACATACATATTATGTATATTTATATTCATAAGACTAGAATTTCATAAAGTCAGAGGTCAGACGTTTAGTTAGGCCAAGGACGGATACCGTTTTAGTGTTAACATGCCTGTGCCATGTAGACAAGCAGAGCTCACCTAGGCCAGCCTCAGAGAAGACAGAGGTAAAATCATCTTTTACTCCCACCTTTTTTTTGTTGTTGTAACTTTTTATTCAAAGTAATGTGAAAGAAAAAAATTTAACAGTGTCAGCAGTACATGTCACTGGATATTACAACATATGAATATCTAATCACTTCAATACAGAGTCTTTCAAATTTTACTTGCTGTAAGTTTCTTGTGGTTTGGCAAATGGAAGCGAATGAGAATTGTCATTCCTTAAGAAGTACTGCAAAGTGAGTGTGGCTTGATTTGAACAGTTTGCTGTATTCAAGCTGCAATTGCTCTTTGCAGGGGATTTCTGAGGAAGTGGTAAATGTGTAATCCCTTACTTAACCTCAACTCCTTTCTTTGTCACCATTCACGTTTCGAAATAAGCCTGAGAACCAGCAAATTCCTCAGAGTTTCATCATTTACACTTATTTCGATATGATTAAAACTAGCTTGTGGTTGCTTTTTTCACATTTAACTGATACGGGGCTGGCAGAGGTAAGCGCATTGAAATCATAGAGACGTGACAGCTTAACAGTGGAATATATATTTATATATCTATATTTATATACAGATAACATAGTTACATATTTCTCCCCAGTACACTCTGAGGCTCTGGGGCTATGGTAATTTAGTGGCAAGCGAGACTGACACAGTCTCACTCCTTATGGAGCTTTCATTGTTATTTAGTACGGAGGGACAAGGGTTATTTGCCGGGCAGACCTGGACCTTCATTCTGTTTTCTACACATATTACCATGACTTGGGGCAAGTTTCTTAACCTTTCCAAATTTTAATTTCCTCTTCTATATGATGGGGATAATGAAAGTTCTTCTCCTGTGAAATTGCTAAAGGGTTAAAGAGGTAACAACAGTAAAGTTCTTTGTACAGAGATCACAGCAAGCATTTAATAAAGGGTGAGCACTGTGCTCTTGCTGACGTCCTTATTATTATCTGTATCATCGTCATCCTCATTGCCCGAGAAGAAACACCTTTTCCCTGTTCCTAATTTCCAGAAAGAGAAGTTGTCCCAGAGTACACTGTATGTCTCTCTGTTTAACTCTCCACCTTTGGGAAATTGTAATAATTTATTCTTAAGTCAGAAACTGTGATAAACTGATACAAGATCCCTGGATCAGAAAGACAGATCATTCATTACAGAAGACGAACAGCCAGAGCAGCATCTGGCCTTAGGCTCCCCGCAGCCCAGTTCCCAAAGGGCAATGTGGTAAAGGCCAGCGAGACCTGTGTATCCCAGAAGAATCCTAACATTAGGAGACTCTGAACTTGTATGGGCTGCCAACACATCTACCCTGCTTGGCTCTGGAGAGAGAGTACTCATCATCCTGGAACAGAAGCAAACATCTCTGGGAAGGGTTAAGAGAGGGCCTTGTAATTATTACCCTGGAATGTTCCTGGAAAAGTATGTCTTCAAAGCCCTCTGGAGGAATACGTTATCCCTAACTTCCAAGGCTGTTTACTGTTCAAACACGTCCTTTGCTGAGAAGGCCCTGACCATGCAGGGACATAAAAAATCCATGGAGAACTATCTAAAAAACAGTTAGCTCTTGGTAAATTGGGGATGAATAATCTCTCATGTTGGGCTCAGCTCTGTCATTTTCCTCAGCCAGTGGCTTTTTCCCTGGGAGCATTGAAGCTCTAGAGAAAACACGAGTCAGGAGAACTAACGTGTGTGACTGGCCCTGGGGTTCAGGTAGCAGGTCCAATTGGCTCTCATACAATGTGACATCAAACACTTTAGCAATGATCAGCCATAAGGTTGATATTTTGATGTTGATATCTGTCATGTTTCTGCTTTCTTACTCAGTTTTGTTTTGTTTTTTTTTTTTTCGGTACGCGGGCCTCTCACTGTTGTGGCCTCTCCCGTTGCGGAGCACAGGCTCCGGACGCGCAGGCTCAGCGGCCATGGCTCCCGGGCCCAGCCGCTCCGCGGCATGTGGGATCTTCCAGGACTGGGGCAAGAACCCGTGTCCCCTGCATCGGCAGGCGGACTCTCAACCACTGTGCCACCAGGGAAGCCCTCTTACTCAGTTTTTTAGGACCTTGTCAGGGAAGAAGTGTATGGTTTTTGGAGGTTCCCTAAGAGATCCTACCAAATTGTATGATTTCATATAGCAGTTCATAGTGTAGCACCAAGTTACTGAGGCAACTCATTTTGTTCAATATGATTTATTTCAAAAGACGTGGAAGTATAATTTAGTTTAGAAAACACTCCATCTCAAATTATGAGAATAAAAGTATTATGTCAATGAGTGAGTTTCCGGTGCTTAAAATGTTTTGCTTATGTGTTGTTTCGACTAATTTCCAGAGGTTGGAGAGTTTTAAAAGGGCTTTGAATTGAATGACCCTCATATTAATGTTTAAATCCATGTTGTTTTCTTAACTAACTTCTCTCTAGTTACCTGGATTGTTGCAGGACCCGTTATTAAAGCAAACACCAGGGTGGCCTTGCGTTTTGTGTGGAGGTAGGAAAGGGCTCACTGAACAATTGTAGTTAAGCTGAAACTTGAACCAGGAATTGGCCAAGCTAGTAGGGGTGGAGTGAGGAGAAGGTTGTAAGCAAAGAGAAGATCAAAGGTATAAGCCCTGAAGTAGGAAAGGACTTGGAAAAGATGGTGATCTGAAAAAAAGGCCAATGTGGCAGAAATTCTGGCAGAGGAAGCAAGAAGGCGCTAGCAAATGACGCTGGCGCGCAAGGCAGGTGCCAGATACTACAAGGTCTCAGAGTTCAGGAGGAGAACGGTGCCCTTTGTCTTAAGAAGCATTAAAGTGTCTGAAGGAGGACGCTGTGATTCTTAGGTATGAATTGCAGGAGAGCAGGAATTGGTGAGACCAGTTAGCAAGTTACGGCAGATGTACAAGCAAGAAATTAAATTGGCCTGGGCAGAGTAGGTGGCGGCAGAGGCAGAGAAAAGCCAGTAGATTCTAGATATATATTAGGAAAAAGAATTGTACTTATTTTTTATTGTACAAACTGAATCCTGTGTCTTGCAGACCTAAGACGTACCAGTAAATGTTCACCAGTCATGTGGAACCCATCACCTACAAAACATTTTCAATTTACCTAGCCTCCTGTTTTTTTTGTTTTGTTTTGTTTTGTTTTTCCAGGAAGCCAAAGAGAAATTGCATAGAACGTTATTTCTCAAGTAAATGTAAGCTCAAACTAAATCACACAAAGCAGGTAACTAATTAAGAAACAATTATTTAGACAATTATTGTAAATCTACACTTCTCAGATGTGGAAGGCAGGGTATTTATTCTGATATGTATAATGTTTCCTGTGGGGAAAAACAATAAAAAAAAGTGTCTGGAAGTTGTAAAGTTGGGTACCATTCAATGCTATAAGAGACACCATTTCAACAATGCAAGTGATATCCATATGACTTCTCCATCAGCTAAGGGCTATCGGGAAAGAGTCTAAGATTTTCTTTCTAGCACTGAGTCCAATTAAGTTGGACTCAGTTTTTAAAGGCATCGGTGTTATTTAATTGGGTGGTATTCATCCTCGCACTCAGGGTTCCTACCAGGAGTGCTGTGGTTGTGATAAATCCATTATAAATTGATTCTGCAAGGACCATTTCTAACACTTCTTCTAAAACTCCAGGGATTACAAGTTTTATAGCTTGAGGAAGTGACCAGTAGATAGGGCTTGGGATAATAAGATTTTAGCAAAAAAGTGTGTTGTGAAATGATCCATTTATATATTATTTAGTGAAAAACCCTTATTGAGCACCCACTGTCCATCTGGCATTATGCTAGGCTCTGGAAATATAAGAAATTCAAGAAACTTATGGTTTGTTAAGGTAAATAGATCTATTTTCAAAAATCATAATAATAGTGAGGAACTTAAATTTGGATTTAGTGGCATGAAAATAGCTGAAGCCATGAAAGTGGATGAGCCCCTCCCAGGGACTTTAACAAAATGCAGTCACAAAACAGCACAGCAGGGAATCTTTTAATTAACAAAAAAGTTAAAGAGAGATCCGGTGAAGAGGAACTGACATAGAGCCAATGAAAGACAGTTCACTGAAACTGTGGCAAGTCAAGACCATAAGGAGGCCAAGAAATTATGGTTTCTACTAAGAGTATTCATATTGTCAAATGTTTAAGAGTACCAGTATTAACAGACTGCAAAGTGTTTATTGTGCTTAGGAGGTTAGGAAAGACTCTAGGAACTTTAGTTTTTAGCCACTGGCAGGGAAGAAGACCAGATTGTAATTCGGATGTGAATGGCAGGTGTGAAAAAGTAGATGGCAAGTATAAACATCTCACGCAAGAGGTTTGGATGGAAAGGGAAGAAGTTATGACACGAGCAGGAAAGGTTATTAACAGAAGGCTTTGAAAAGATGAGATCAACATTAATGGGAGGGGCCATTTACACAAAGAAATCAAGACAGCAGAGGTACCAAGACCTGTATTCAGTTATTGATGGTTTTGCGGTTTTTTTTTTTAATTTTTAAAAATTTTCATCTGCTCCTCTTAAGAAGCAGTAACCACTGCAATCTACTCATTGTGAGATTCACTTAATCTCAAAGCTACCCTTGTGGAGACTCTTCTATCAACATCCCAGCACTCAAATAATGCTAGGAAGTGGCCCTGAGACTTTAAAAAAACTACATGGTCAATGTCTATACCACAGTACATTAGCAGAACACTGCCAAAGTTTAGGTGGCTTGAATAAGCACTGAATGTACACAGCTGATGATCAGAAAGTCAGATTTTAATTAAAATCCTTACAGATTTGTGAAAATTCTTAATTATTGTGGCTGTTTATCCTTAATTAAATTTCACTTTATTCAAGCCCAGTAAAGCCTTAAGTCTCCTGGTGGAATTCATGTAACCCATCCAATTCATTATAAAGCAGTTTCTCACTGAGAGCTTAGAAGTGTTGGAATTTTATGAACATCCAAGCCCATTTGATTTGATTTTTTCTCTGGAGCATGTTTGCTAATGCACAAATATTATTCATTAATGTGCTAAGAGGTGTTCACTAAAGCTGAGCTGTGGAATTACCTTAACTTCAGTAGAAAAGGCATCACTCTTCTCAGGCAAAGAGTGCTGATGAGGAAAAGTCCTCCAAAGAATTGTGATGGTATAGAACAGCCCCAATAAATAAAACACATTTTACTGCTTTTGTTAATGTGCATGAGAAAATAATTAACTCTATATCTTTTCCATTAATCTGTTTGTGAGATTTTATCTCCAGTGGAAATGGTGGAGAAATTCAAGAGTGATTCTGCAGAATGGTTAACTCTTAAATTCCTGTTACTTGTTTCTGTCATGAAGATGAAGTAGCCAGTCTAAACTCTCTGGCAGGATTGACAGTGATTTCATCATATTGTTCAGGGCTCAGGAAATAACCATTTCTTACTTGGCAAGAAGGTAAAAGACATTGCTCAGTTAAGAGAGGCCCGGTTGTTGTCAGTTTAGGGCTGGTGTAGCAGTCCCATGTCACCTGGGGCCCAGGCTCCTCCTTCACTCCCTCTCTGCCCTCCTGAGAATGTCCTCTCAAGGCTGCTAGCTTACAACAGCTGCTTCCACACCACCTTCACATTGCAAGTTAGCAGAAAGGAGAAAGAGGGAGAAGAAAAATGTACCTTCTCCCTTTTTAATTTACAGTTTATTGAAATATTGCATAATAGATAAACAAGCTCAAATCATAACACCCAGGTTAACAAATTCACACAAAGCAAAGATAACCTTGTATCCACCATCCAGATTAATCTGGACGTTGTCAGCACTCCAGAAGTCCCCCTGTTGCTCCTTTCCATCATTATGCCCCCGCAAGATAACCATTATTCTGCATTTTAACACCACAGATGAATTTTGCCTGCTTTTGAAACTTATATAAATGCAATCATAGAGTATGTTCCTCTGTGTCTGCTTTGTTTTTCTCAGTATTATGTTTGAGAGATGTATTCATTGTTGCTTCCAAAGTTTTTGTTTTTGTTTTCTGGTTAATCTATAGCATTATATCGTGAGAATATACCACAATTATCCATCAGTTCTACTGTTGACTAACAATGGGTGGTTATTACAGTTAGTGCTAGTTATAAATATTCTTTCAGGTGTCTTTTTGTGAATGTATGTGTGTATTTCTGTTAGATATTCTTACGAGTGGGAAGGTCAGTTTATAACTTGTGTCTCTGATCAGCTTTAGGAGGTATTACTAAACAGTTTCAAAAGATGCTTTACAAATTACATCACTTCATCAGCGCACAGCAATCTCAGTTGTTCTACAGCCTCAGTAACACTTAATAATATCTGTCTCTTTAATGTTTAGCAATTCTGATAGGTATTGCACTCTGGTTTTAATTTATATTTTTCTCATATCTAAGGTTGAACACATTTTCATGTATTTAATAGTCACTCGAATATCTTCTTTTGAAAAGTAACTGTTAAAGTTTTTGCCAGTTTCTCTTTTAACAATCTGTAATTTTAACAGCCTGTACAAGTTTATAGATTTGTAAAAGTTCTTTAAATATACTGGATATGAGTCTATTGTGGCATATATGTATTGAAAACATCCACTCCCACTCTGTGGCTTGCATTTCCATATTCTTAATGTTTTCTTTTACGAACTTAAGTTCTTAGTTTTAGTAAAGTTCACTTGATCAATGTTACCCAACATAGTTAATTCTTTTTGAGTGCCATTTAAGAAATATTTGCTCTCTCCAAAAACACGATATTATCCTGTTTCTGTCCAAATAGCTAACTGCTTTACCAGTTACATTTAGAGCTACAGTCTATCCAGAACAGATTTTTATCTATGGTGTGCGGTAGGGGTAAGAATTCACTTTTTTTTCATATGGAAATTCTGATGCCCAAGCATCATTTACTGAAAGGCCATCCTTGTCTGTATATAATGAGTGTTATAAAGCAAGCTACTTTGTTATAAAGCAAATAACTATATCTGTATGGATTTGAGTTGTTTCTGGGTTCTTTTATTTTTATTTTCCTGTTTCTTGATCTATTCGTTTTTTATATACCAATATCATACTGTCTTAATTACCATACAGTTTTATGATATATCTTGATTTCTGGGAGCCTTAAGTGCTCCAGCCTTGTTTCTCTACAAGTTTGTCTTGACTGTTCTTAGCTCTTTATATCACCATGTATGTTTTAAAATACCCTTGTTCATGCTTTGCATATTTACAGATATATCTGTGGGTCATTAGCAACTGTATAATATTGAGACTTCTGACCTGTGAACATGACATTCTCTTCATGTATTTAAGTTTTCTTTTTCTCAGTTACATTTTTAGTTCTATTTTTGTTGTTTTGTGGTTAGTTTGTTTCACAGTGTAGATGCTTCAAACTTTTCACTGGAAAATCAGTGGTTTTTATTTTGTATGATATTATAAGTGATACTGTATATTTAAAATGAAATTTTCTATTTATGACTGATACATAGCACTACAACAACTCTCTATTTTAATAATGTGTCTAATAACCTTGCACTATTCTCAGACTAATTCATTTGGGTTTTCTATATTCCCTATCATTTATTTATAAATAATTATAGTTTTATATTTCACATTCCAATTATTACTTGTCTTATATTCTATTTTTTATCTTCCCTTATTCTACTGGTGTAGGCTCTCAAATTCAGGTGAATAGAAATGTTGATAGCAGGTGTCCTTGACTTTTTCCACATTTCAGGGAAAAGTTTTTGATATCTCAACCTTTAAGTTTGAAGTTTGCTGTTGATTTTTTTGTAGGTAATGTTAAACAGATTAAATAATTTCCTTTTAAATTTAATTTGATAAGAGTTATTATGACTGGGTATTTAAATGTGTCAAAAAGTATTCTTTGCCTATTAAGATAATCAGGTGATTGTCTACTTTACGTTAATATGATAAATCATACTGCTTAATTTTCTATTATAAAACAAACCCAAAATATCTCAAATTAAGTTGTCATTTTTGCAAGTCTCCAACTTACCTCTGGTTTGCCCTGCTCTTAAAATGTTCTTTCAAGGGTCTCAACAGAGAGCTTAAGGTACTTTTTCTTTTGTAGATCCTGAACCCCATATTTTGTCTCCTTGACATCATGATAAACAAAAAGCTACTGTTTCAGCAGTTTTTCACTGACCTTCCTAGCTCATTTATCTGCCAGTAGATGTCACAGGGAGAAACCACCAAATGTTGAACTCACTCTCTGCCCTCTCTTCTCACCAATGCCTTTACTCCTCATTTCTTGGCTCCCATGGCAGACATAATCTTTATTTTTTGAGTACAAAAAAATGCCATGCGATTGGCAAAAGCCCTGCCTTTCTTGCCTCCACCAGGGCTCTTATCTTTAGCACCATGGCCAAGAAACATCAAATGCCCCTAGAGAGAAAGTGGCTGACAAAACATTGGCTCACTTCTCTGTGCTGCTTCTCTCCTTGGCTTTGGTCTTCCAGTTCTGGTTGCCTTGGCAGCTCGCTTAAGCCATCAAACACTTTTTAATCTGGTTTTTCTAACTATTCCTGATGGGAAACTTGATCTGTTTAACCCTATATAGACACTAGTTTGATTGGTCCGGATTGAGGAAAACCTATCTGCAATTAGATATCAGAAACAAATTAAAAAATACAAGTGAAAAAATAAGCAAAAAGTATTTGAATAAAAATTTCTCCAAAGAAGACACACAATGGCCAATAAGCACATGCAAGATTTTCATCATCACTCATCATTAATAAAATAGAAAGTAAAACCACAATGACCTACAAATCATACTCATTAGTATGTCTATTATAATGATAAAAAAAAAAAACCACACACATAGAAAATGAGTGTGGCAAGGGTGTGGAAAAATTGGAACCCTTGTGCATTGCTGGTGAGAACGTAAAATGATGCAGTTGCTGCGAAAATGGTGTGGTAGTTCTTCAAAAGATTAAACACAAAATTATCACGAGATCCAGCAATTCCACTTCTGGGTATATACCCAAAAGAACAGAAAGTAGCGACTCAAACACATGTTTGTACACCCATGTTCATAGTAGCATTATTCACAACAGTCAAAAGAGAGAAGCAATCCAAGCATCCATTGTCAGATAATGGATAAACAAAATGCTGTATATACATACAATGGAATATTATTTGGCCTTAAAAAGAAATGTCTGACACATTCTACAACCTTGAAGATATCATATTGAATAAAATAAATCAGTCACAAAAGGACAGATACTAATAGCTTCCACTTACATGAGGTACCTGAAATAGTCAAATTCATAGAGACAGAAAGTAAATTAGTGGTTACCAGGGACTAGGAAAGAGAGTATGAGAAATGAGTGTTTAACAGGTATCAGTTCAGGAAGATGAAAAAGTTCTGGAGATGGATGATCATAATGGTTGCACAACAATGTGAATGTGCTTGATACAACATTACTTAAAAATGGTTAAAACGGTAAATTTTATGTTACGTGTGTAGTAACCTCAATTTAAAAAAAACACTTCAACTATTCTTCATTAATCCCATGCCTGTTTACACTACAGATATAAAATTCTTCCCACTATTGTATCTGTCCTACTCATGTCTATCCCAACACATGATTAAGTCTAATTTTAGCTATTTGTATCTTCAACTTTCTTTAGTTTATAATATTTACTAGGCTATTTTCTACCCTGGTCCATTAAGGTTTCTGAAACCATACCACAATTCACATGGTAAGTAATAGTAACTTAATTTCTTATCATTGCTGCCAATAAAAATCTATTTTTGTATTTGTAAATTTTCCTTACTAATCCTTCTTGAGCTTATATGAGGAAGATTGATCTAAAGAATCTGTCATACAAAGAATATTATTAGTATAATACAAATTATTAGAGCAATTTTAGCTAATCATATTATGACCAGAGCCAATTAAGCAACTAAATTCCAGATTTCTTTTTATATTCTTTCTATTGACCTGTTTCTAGCAGTTTGTTCTGCTTCTTCATTTGAAGCCACAGTTTCAAGAAACATGAATGAAGGGACACCTGAGAATTATGAATGAAGCATACAGGTAATGGCACATGCAGGTAACCACTTTGGCTGTTGATGGAGTAAGCGGCCAACCAGGCTGATAATTGGATACATGCAAGCACAATTAGGCAATTATGAATGCAGTAGCTTGCACAGTACACTTTTCCAGACATGTCTAATTATATTCACAAGTAATACTATAGTACGCAAATTATTCACTTCCTGGAAATAAAATTAAGCCCAGAATAGAATGCATTCTTTTGTGCTTAGGGTCAACATTTTATGACAGTTCAGATTAATGAAATAACTTGTTATTAGGTAATATTTAAGTGTGAGATGAGGCTGGTTAGACAGATAGATAGATGATATATAAAGATAGAGATATAAATAGAGATATATCTTCCCTGCACAGGGAGATCAACAGTGCCAGAATTATAGTGAAGTGAGTGATTTAGAACCACGAATTCTATTTTTGTACTATTTCTTCCCAATGTAGGAATCAGGATCTGGTAGGATCTGGTAACTGACACACACACACACACACACACACACACACACACACACACACACAGACACACACACCAGATACGTAAGCAACATCTCAGTGGTCTCTTTCTTAAACAAACTTGGCTTTTAATATGGAATTGAAAACTCATTTAAAGTAAAGTGGCAAGAACCAAATGGCCAATTAATGTGTTTTCCAGAAAAATTACACTTTTTAAAGAATCTGAATTATAATTTAAAAAATATGAAAGAAAGGAAAGAAGATTCAGTTGATCTTTGGGGAACAGGGACTTTTCACATTACAATAAAAATGGAATACTCTAAGTTTAAATTAGTTTTCTTGAACATTCTATTCATTTTTAATTTGTGATTTTTGAAGACCAGAAAAATTGCTCAATATTATTCTAGTAGTGGTAGTGCCACTGCCACTTAGTAGCTATGAGGATTTAAGAAGCCATTTTTCTTTCATAAACTACCATTTCTTCACCTATAAAACATGAATAATACCATCTAACTTTCAAAGAATTTGAAAGGGTTAGAAGCAACATATACAAAGTTTAGCACAAAATCTAGATATAATTGTAAATTTGTAGGTGATAGTTATTATTCCTATTATGTTTTATTTAAGTAACTGTTTTTCTTCTTCTTTATCCCCCCATTTCAATTTTCTGCACAAGAAGAGAGTGTCTTCTAATTCATGCCCTCCCTGTGTCATCCTTCCCAAATGGTGTCTCTCTCATATAATGTATTGGAAGGGGATAATAAAATAATTCTCTGGTAGGCACACTTTTAAGATGGCTTGCAATGATTCTTGCCTCTTGGTATTTAGTCTCCAGTATAATCCTCTCATTTTGAATGGAGCAGGACCTAGTGACTGGTTTCTAATTCATTGAATATGTAAAAGCTATGAGTTGTCACTTTCTA
>RJWK010023850.1:0-28800 GCA_004363435.1 Platanista minor | reverse complement strand
TCTCTGTTTTTAGGGTTTTTTTGTTTGCCCTACCCCGGTAAGTGTGGAGTTTCTTGCCTTTTGGGAGGTCTGGGGTCTTCTGCCAGCGTTCAGTAGGTGTTCTGCAGGAGTTGTTCCACGTGTAGCTGTATTTCTGGTGTATCTGTGGGGAAGAAGGTAATCTCTGCGTCTTACTCTTCCGCCATCTTGTCTTCTAATCCCGGCTGGCTTCTTGATCTGTTACCATATGGTCAAAAATCGCTCGGAATAATGCCCGAAGCAGGAGTCGGGTTGATGAGGTTATTATCCATGAGAAGTTTGAATTTGTATTATATAAAACTGAATTGCAGAATATCTAATTGCAGAAAAGCATCATGAAGAAAAAAAATCATCTATAATATTACTACTTTGAGATATAACCACCATTTCTATTCTGATTTCTTTGTACAACGATAATCATGTGCGCTAAATGTTTTTACACAATCGGAAACACACAAATCTGAATCTTGCTTTTCCCAGTTCCATCTGAGGCTTTATCATGCCATGAAATACTCTTCAAACATTTATTTATGGTCTTGTAATGTTTCCTTTACACCTTCACCATGAATTAACACTCAGCCTCTATTGTGGCTCCTGAGTTGCACCATTAAAAGAAATACTGCAATAAACATTCCCTTGTAATAAACACTTTCTAAAAATTTTATTTATTTATTTATTTATTTATTTAGGTTGCATCGGGTCTTAGTTGCAGGCACATGGGATCTTCATTGAGGCATGTGGGATCTTTTCATTGTGGCACACAGGCTCTTTGTTGTGGCACTTGGGTTTCTCTCTAGTTGTGGCGTGCAGGTTTTCTCTTCTCTAATTGTGGCGCGTGGGCTCCAGAGCACGTGGGCTCTGTAGTTTGCCACTGTGGGCTCTCTAGTTGAGGCGTGCAAGCTCAGTAGTTGTGGCACAAGGGGCTAGTTGCCCCTCGGCATGTGGGATCTTAGTTCTCTGACTAGGGATTGAAAGAACTCGCGTCCCTTGCGTCGGAAGGCGGATTCTTACCACTGGACCACCAGGGAAGTCCGTAATATACACTTTTGAATGCAATTCTTTAGGAGAACTTAAGAAAAGTAGATGTAATGAGTTGACAAGCATGAACACTTTAAACCACTCACTAACTTTTTGCTTAAGGTCAAAGTAAAGTAAAGTAAGCAGCAAAAACTGGTTTCGAGCTCTGTTCTGCTAACTGCAGCCTCCAACATCTTACTGTCCTTTCTGGGTATTGAGGCACTTTAAATTGTCTTTCAGAACATAAAGGAGGGCTTTCAGTTAGGAAGTTCGGTGGCTCTAGTAATCTATAATATGCTATATGTTAATGTTTTCAGAAAGGTGACCACAAGTTTACCCCAAACTCAAATGCCTACTGGAGCCAGGCAGGGACTAAATGTGTCAGCAGGCCTAATGTGATATTTGGGAGATGTCTAGAGTGATATGGAAAGTGCACGTCATCCACTCCCACCTACACAAACAAACACGTCAGACCTGAATTTGTGAGTAGTTTTAGAACACTGCCCACCAAACAAAACCCAAATGTGAGCCAAATGGTGACCAGCTGTGACCTTTAGAACCGCCCTTTGAGGTTCACGAAGGGCAAAGGGCAGATCTTCATTTCATAGGGGGCGAAACTGAGGTTCAGAAGACTTGGGCACATGGCTAATCCTGGAAGGACAGCACATACGTGGCTTGTCAGGGCTCTCAGCTAGTGTCCTTGACTATGGCTGTGACATGTATCGCAGATCGTTTCCTCCTCAGGGTAGACAAAGTACCAAATGCATGAATGATTCCCCCCCCAACCCCAGTTATTTCAGGGATTTCACTGAGCTAATGTGACTCTCGCACACGCTATGCAATTGCTCACCCAAGAATAACTGCTCCTTCCAGAAAGCCCTCTCCACACGGAGACTGACCACAGATGTCTGACTTGTGCTATGTGGGAATTTCCCTTTTTCTGTTTCCTGCTTGCTGTCCCAGCTGTCATCTGAAGCTTCCACATCTACAGCCCTCAAATTTCACCTGGGGTTGGGGGGGGGCCTGCACCGCTACCGGGGCGTGGCAGTGGGTGGGCGCAGGGGTGGCAGCACTGTACCTTTCCTGTTAGATGTTGGGATGCATTTGCCATGACGCTGCTGGGTTTTAAGTAACAGGTTTGTGTCTTGCACCAAGATTTGCTTTCTTCACTGAGTTAATGTAGTATTGTCACTGAGTTATTGCTCTTCACCCCACCATCCGTGAGTTTTTGGGAAAAAACCCTAACACTCTTCTTAAAACTCAAGAAGGCCTAGAGAAGTGGTTGGATGGGGTGGGAGTCGGGGGAGTGAGAGCCAGGTCTGGACCACTTGGAAAGGGTCCAGCACAGATCGCTCCAACGGCCCTGGGCCAACATCGGAGACACGTCCTGCAGAATCTGGGACACAAACACTGCACAATCCATTTGAGCTCATCTTTTAAGAGCCTGGCCCCTATATTTTGCTGTTCAAACTTCAGTTTCTTCTCAGAGATTTTGCAAATGCAAAGGTGACAAGCAGGCAACATACATGAACAAAACATCTGGGTGTCTTCGCAGGGGCATGGGGGGGGCCTCTGCTGAACTGAACAGCAGTGCTCAGTCTGGGGGTCCCAGTGCCCCCCTCCACCTTGTGGTTACCGGGGTGGTGGTAATGGGGATGTGGCTGCAGGCACATGGTGGCCAAATCTTCATCTTTTCCAAGAGAAGCTGGACATCCAGATTTTACGTGAGAGTTGCTCGTTTTGGAAAGGGGGCAATGACTTGGACGTTTCCTAAGACACCCTATAGGCTAAGGGAACCTTACCTGCAGGCAGCACGGAGCTCTGAGCAAGCTGTCTGTGCCCTGCAGCCTCTGTGGGGCCGGTCCTCATAAGGGGAACGAACCTGTAATTTAATGACAGGGCTTGTGCATGTTCCAAAGGCAAATAATTTCAGAAATTGCAAGAGGGACTGTCTCATAAGTTTACTGCTTACTTAAAGCCCACTACTTTCCACACTCAAATGAACGGTGATCTCCACCAACATTTTAGTCAGGCCATGAGAGTGACTGAGAAGTGTTCATAAAAACAGCTAAATCTAAACATTTCCAAAGGGCTTTTAAAACAGAGCATCTCTGAGGATGTCCTGTTAATGAAGTCACCATCACCTTCATGATTAAGGTTCATGGGAAGGTTTAGGGGTGTTTGGGTGACATCACAGGCTCCTAGGGCTGGGGCCTGCAGCAGGCTGACACATGCATTGAATGCAGTTTGGGGGCATGGTGGCAACAGAGGGGGACAGGTGGGCATTTGCTATCATCAATTGTCTTCTATCTCAGGGTGGGCCAGGAGGGTGTCTGAAGGTACCTGGACTGGGGTGCCAGCTTTGCCCACCCCTCTCCTATAGTCTGACCAGCAAACTGGATATGGGCTGTCCCAGACCCAGCAGCCTCTGTACTTGTCTAAACTGCAGGAGTGGGGTGGGGGTCTGATGGAGGACCAACTTAGCCTCCAGACAAAATGTTTCCTTCCTAATTGAGATGAGGGCTTTCGGGCCTTTCAGACTGACCTGATAAACCCATGTGAAGCCATATCCTATGTCAGAAAGGCAGTTTTCCTGAAACTGAATACCTTAAAAATGTGAGTGAAGTTGATAGCCTCAGGGGGTTGTCAATAAGCCCTCTTCCTCCAGGTTGGCTCAGTGCCAACTGGAAATGCTGTCTGCTGTCCCCCCCTTCTCAGTGGCCTTCCTCTGGGAGAAAGGGCTGAGGCTGGTGTGTGGGGAGATTTCTAGCGTTTAAATGAGGGGGGGAGGGTAAGAGCTAAGATGTCAGCTAAGTCTCATTTTTGCAACATTTCCTGTGGACCTGGAAGTAACGCATTTTAAGAAATGTTTAATACTTTAAAAAGAGCAATACCTAAGTCTCAATCATTTAAAAATAAATACATTTTATCCAATCAAGGCACACCGTTATTTTATATACCACCAACAAAGAAAGAAAGGAAACGGTAGCAAATAAATGCCACATGATGCTGCCTGGCTCCTGTGATTAGAAAACAATCTTATGGTTACCAGGGGAAAGGGGGGCAGGGATAAACTGGAGATTGAGATGGACATATACACACTATTATCTATTTATAAAATAGATAACTAATAAGGACCTACTGTATATATAGCACAGGGAACTCAATACTCTGTGATGACCTGTATGGGAAGAGTCTAAAAAATAATGGATGTATGTATATGTATAACTGATTCACTGTGCTGTACAGCAGAAAGTAACACATCATTGTAAGTCAGCTGTATTCCAAAAAAAAAGACACCTCGGATTTCAGGGATGTTAAGTGAGCAAACACCCAATTCTTGGCGTCTAGGAAGAGGCCTGCTTTTGCGGCTGTCCTCTGCCAGCTGGCCACCGGGGGGCGCAAGATGCCAGCTCACTCGGTTGTTTTCCTTACCTGTTATTTCCTCTGTCTTGCAGCAGTCTGGGCTCCCAGCGAATCAACCCGCTCGGCCCGCCAACTGTCCTGTCCAGTCTCAAGAGCCTCACCTAGAAAAGGGGGGAGGTGCAATGGAAGGCACCCCACTGCGCATTTCAATGTAGCGCAGAGAGATGCAGACTCCCAAAGTGATAAGCTCAGTGAGTGAACCGTCTGAAGGTGCAGGCTTATAGGTCCTTAATGGTCACAGCCAAGCAATGTCTATTAAACGCTCTCAAGCTCTTGTCTAGTCTTATTCTTCTATTACTGGAATACAAGCTTTTAATATATGCATATTTAAGTCAATAAAACATTTCGAAATAGACTAAGAATTACGGGCTCTTCCTTCATCAGTACTGGGTTGGAGTCTCCTTTCGTCCCCACCTCCTCCCTGGGTGGGTTTTGCAGTCCTTACTCTGCCTTCATTAATATGCAGCTCGGACCGGGCTCAGCCGACCCTACCAGGGCCGTTCCTTGACCAGAGGGCCGGAGGCCAAGTCCCTAGAGGTCAATGAAAGTGTAGAGGAGCGAGATGGTCAGGGTCTTTCCGGCCGGCCTGTAGATGGCGCCCCTGGAAAGGGATTCCGAGCCGCGGTCCCCAAGCTCTTGGGGCCTGGAGCCTAGAGGTCCGGGCGAAGCGCACCCGGCTGTGAAGACGGTGCAGCAGCCAGGTGTTCCTTCCAACTCCCACGGCTGCTCCGCACTTGTGCTAGGACTGGGTGGGCGGAATTACATGCAAACGTTCAGCAGGGCCCGTGTAGGGGGGCGCTCATCGAGGGGCACAGGAGCGGCACGCGGCCGCGAGCCCCACGCGCCGAGCAGCCTGGCGACCTCCACGCGCGGCGGGCCCTTCCTACCCCACCCAGCGGCAGGTGGACAGTGTCGCTATGAAGAGAAAGCCTCGATTGTCCCTCCTACAAACCGCCACACGCCAGATCTCCGCTATTATGCACCCTCCATAGAAATGCAAACGAGCCGCGTGCGCCGGCCGCAATCTGCTCGCGCGCCCGGGCGCCCCGCGGCGCTCTGTAGCGGGCTGGGAGGTTGGCTAGGACCTTTAAGCTCGCCCGGGTAGGGGCCTTGTTTGTACTAGGAGAACGTCGCGCTCTGGGCCTTAGTGTCAGCTGGAGGGGGCTGCCCTCAGGCCTTTTGCAAGCTTAAAGCCAGCGCTGCATGTTTTTACTTTAGGTTCCGGCTCAAAAGCAATGGTCTCATAAACTCCAAATTTAAAGTAAAGAAAAAATAGAAAGGTAGCAACAAAAATAAATGCAAAACAAAAAAATTCATTAGATTCCCCAAAGGTGCGTTTCACAAATTGCAGCGTACTATTAGTCAGCAAGGTTTCTTTTTTTTTTCTTTTTTTAAAACTTTTTCCTTTTAAGGACTTAAGAAAAACAAAAAGGCGAGATGAAATCTGCAGGCTCCAGTCTGCCTGGTAACACCCCGACAAAAGCGGCAGATTTGAGGCATTGTCATCCCCCGCACCCCTCCCCACGTGGCCTTCTGGCACGAGCCTCCGGCCGCCGCCTCATTTGCATCAGAAAGCGGGAGCGGGCCAATGGGCTCGCAGGCTCGCGCCAGCTGGCTGTGCCAAGGGCCCAGCCTATATAAGGGCGCGCGGCGGCGCCGAGTCTAACTAGCTGGTGGTAGGCGCGTCGGTTTGGGCAGTAGACCTTCTTGTCTTCGCTCGCGTCCGCTCCGCCCTCTCCTCTTGTGGATAATTTGCTGCTCGCCAATCGCAACATGACTCTGGAAGAAGTTCGCGGCCAGGACACGGTTCCCGAAAGCACGGCCAGGTAGCTCGGCGCCGAGCGTCGGACGTCTTTGGGCTCGGGGATCCTGATCCTGCCCTGGCCGCGGCTGGTTGGGCGTCAGTCTTCCGGCCCGCTGGGGTGGGAACCCGCTGGGTGGGAGCCGGGCGCGAGTGTGCCGGCTGGGCCGGGGGCACGGCCCTGAACTGGCGCGCCGGACTGGGGCGCTGGGGGTGCGTCCCCGGGCCTGAGGATCCCGGCGCACCCTCCTGCTAGTCCCCGCTCACGCGCTGGCTCGTCCGCAGGATGCAGGGCGCCGGGAAAGCGCTGCACGAGCTGCTGCTGTCTGCGCAACGACAGGGTTGCCTCACCGCCGGCGTCTACGAGTCCGCCAAAGTTCTGAACGTGTGAGTATAGACGCGGCCCGGGCAAGGCGAGCGGGGCGGGAGGAGCGGCAGGGAGACCGGGGAGATGGCGGCGAGGGACACCCCGGGCACCCCCACCCGACCTCACCACCTCCTCCTCGCCCTCGCAGGGACCCCGACAACGTGACCTTCTGCGTGCTGGCCGCGGACGAGGAGGACGAGGGCGACATCGCGCTGCAGATCCACTTCACTTTGATCCAGGCGTTCTGCTGTGAGAACGACATAGACATCGTGCGCGTGGGCGACGTGCAGAGGCTGGCGGCGATCGTGGGTACCGGCGACGAGGCGGGTGCGCCGGGGGACCTGCACTGCATCCTCATTTCGGTGAGTGTCGCCTCCGTCCCGATGTCGTCCCCGCCCCCGTCATCGGCCAGTGAGTGGCCAGCCAGGCTGACCTCTGCGCTCTCCCTGCAGAACCCCAACGAAGACGCATGGAAGGACCCCGCCTTGGAGAAACTCAGCCTGTTCTGCGAGGAGAGTCGCAGCGTCAACGACTGGGTGCCCAATATCACCCTCCCCGAGTGACAGCCCCGCGGGGATCCTTGGTTTGATCGACGTGGTGACGCCCCGGGGCGCCTAGCGCGGGGCTGGCTCTGTGGATGCGCCCTCCGAGGGCGCCAGAGTGCGGCGTGGAGACTGGCAGGCGGGGGCGCGTGGAGAGCGGCGAGGAGGTGCGGCTCCCTCCCGAGGAGGGACCCGGTGGCGGCAGGGGCAGGCTGGCCCCAGCCCAGGACTCTACAAGTGTGGGGAGCGGCTGCTCGCCCAGGAAGGCCGGAGGCGGGACCTTGGCCGCGCGGCCGAGAAGGACGGACTGGCCGGGCAGGAGTGACTCAGCAGCCTGTACTCCCGGCAGAAAGGAGGAGAAAGGCAAGGCCAGGCGGCCTGGACTTGTACAACAGTTACAGGAACTCTGACGGATTTAGCAGTATGCACTGCTGTTTCAAAACGGACACGGGTGATGCTTCATTTTCTAAAGGATTATGCTGCTGCAGCTTTGAGTTTTACAATAAACTTACTGAAACAAACTTACTCTCTTTATTGAAGGCAGGGCATCTTTTGTCTGCGGGGAGGTGGTTTGCAGGGCTGTTGACTTCTGAAATTCACGGAACTCGATGGCACTTGTTCCATCTTCCTGTTGGGGCTGAATTACAGGCCCCTGGGGTGCTGGAAGTGGGGGAGGGGACGCCAGCTAGGTGTTAGGGCAGAACTTGAGCCCTGCTCCTATTTCCCTTTAGGAAAATTTTTAAACTCGCAAGACAGGAGCATACTTGGGATAAGACATCAGTGCAGCAGCTGGCCATCCAACCTGATAACAGAGGGCCTTCCCTCCCCTGCCCCCCTCTCTCTCCTCGGCCCCCTCCTTTCCAACAGCTGCTTATCGGAACAGCTTGCAGGATGCAGGCAGCGCCTTCCTGCACAATGAGCTTTGCCTGCTGCAGGCGCTGCCCTTTGTGGTCCCTGAGGATAGTGGCAGACTGCTCTCAGGAATCTTTTCCTCTTAAAGGAATGGCACTTACAGCAATGTCACCAAGGTATTAATATCGCATATGACATGATGACTGCAATTAAGTGTGAGTCATCATTTTGTCATGGCTGTGATAGAACTTAGAAGATCTGAGAAAAAATGGGAAGGCAGCATCTACACAAATAGGTGTGAGCAATTCTGAGTGGGGCCGGCATCTGTTATCTACTATTTTGAGTGTTCTCTGCCCACATCAGAGTTATGAGGACTGCTGCTATTCACAGCAGCTTTGAAAGACTTATAGGAGAAAAATGATTGAAATCTTTTTTGGCAAAGACTTTCCTTGAGGAGGATCTAAGGGGGAATGTACTGAGTGAATCAATCTTTTTTATTAGGCCAATGTTTCGATTTCACGCTGGTGCCTGACTACACTGCTTTTGGCAGGGGAAATATACACGGGGCTAGATTGCTGTTAGCAAGCTGCCCAGGGGCCCATTGAGCCTTCTAGGCAAAGGAGGAGTACTGTGCTGTTTTTCTAAGAAAAAAGTCTACTGATTTTTCAGCAGGTCCCAGGTAGCTGATTGGGTGCCACTTTTTAAGTTCTCTCCAAATCGTGAAAGAATTAACAGGACTGTACAAACTTAATTATTTCTACTGTAAGGAAAACATCTTGTTTCACATTCATCAGCTCTTAAAATCCCCCTTGACAGAGGCCCAGTGAAATAATTCAGCTGTGTTTGTGCCCAAGTTTCATTCCTATTTCACCTACGGCTGCTCAAAACCTGGAGTGTTCCTGGTTGAAGTGGAGCCTTGCAGGGTGGGTCTCTACAGCAGTGTGCATTCTGGCCTAATGACCATTTGCCACAGCAGGCTATAGTAAACACAAATGGGGCATAATTACTTTAAAAGGTACCCTTCAATGAGTAAATGTAGCAGAGCATTGCATAGAGCAGGCGGCAGACCCTCCTGCTGGCCCACTGAACCTTGTAGAATAGTCACTTGGCAGACCTTAAGAAACTTGGCTTTCTCGGACTAGAATTTACAGTAAGGGCATCTGTTGGAGCCCCAGGGGCTAGGAAAATTTACAGGGGAAAAAAAAAATGCATGCTTGGACATAGTGCCAGCCCCAAAGCTTGTGCTTAATTTTTTTGTGGGAAGTGTGAACAAGCATTTAATGCTATTAAAATGAAATACTCCATAGGATAGGTAATAAAATGCACAGTGCTTATAAACACATTATCGTATTCATACTTCCAACAACTCTTAGTGGTAATGCTTAGATAAACTAATTATCACCTGCACAGTGAGGTGATCCATGCAGACTGTTTAGCACAATGCCCTGCATCTAGAAAGCACTGGATGAATGCTAATGACAGTAATACTGTACTTACGATGAAGGAGTTTGCTAAAGATCACAGAAATCAAGTGGACTGGTGGATTTGGACCAGGCTGTCTGGTTCCAGGGCCCAACACTACTTGCTGTGCCACACATCTGGGAAGGAAGACTTACTTTCATAACTTTATACGTTTATAAAAGTTTTATGTATTCATTGCCGAAAACTTGTAAAAGACAAAAAAAGTAAAGAAAAAAGTGCTGTAATGGGCCATCTCCACATTTTGGTGTATTTCCTTCTCACCTTTTCTACATCTCTGAGGGGTACATACCGTGCAATATACAAAACCACGTGCAACATTTTTTAAGAAGCTGATCTTCCCCTGCATTTGGTTGTCTCCTGCTTCTTTTCCTTGGCATTCTGCTGCATGCCCCCATGTCACTCAGTGACCTCGGAGGCCAGGGTCTTCAGCGCTGCAGCAGGCTCCAGCACAGGAGTGACAGCGCACACTGCTTAGGGAGTCCTATTTACCCCACAGGCCTCACCAAGCAAGACAGATGCCAGCTGTTTGCAGGCCCGAAGCAAGGCTGTGCCCACCCCAGGGCAATGAGTGTCAATCACACTCATCTTTTAGTTCAGATAAAATTGTTTGCATCTGATCATGGCTATAAAAAATTGCACTGGCGGAAATGCTGTTGTAAAGATGAAATGAATACAGAAATGAAAGAGGGAGCGGCTCTGGGGGTCAGGCGACCCTTGTACACACAAGGAGCTGGGGCTTCCATTCTCTCTTTGGTAAGACAAGAGGACAAAATGATTGCCAAGATTTGTTTTAATTTTAAAGGCTGTCATTATAGGTGTTATACATTTAATGAAAACATTAGCCTCAGTGGCACAATGAGTATTGCTCTCGAGGCTCACAGAGAGCCATTTGAAAAACAGCGATAGAGTTTTCTGGAAGCAAATCAAGGATATCGGCAAACAAAGCAAGGCTGTGAGGTCAGTTCAGGGAGCGGATATTTATTTTCGCTTCTTTTCAGAGTTCTTGAGCTTTTCTGTTATTTTTTCCAAGCTATGAGCCCGTGCACTCCTCATGGGGTGTGTCCCCCCGAGAGGTCAAAAGGAAACTGTCCTTCCCCAGTCACTGAGAAGACATTTGACAGCCTAGCTGGGGCAGTGAGGTGTGATCCTGTGTGGAGACACCAGCTGGGGATGGGGGGATGCCTGGACCCATGAGGAGCCTTCAATTTCTGTTGTAGGGCAAAGTTATACTTGGTCTTTGGAAGCAGCCTTTTTTTTTTTTTTTTTTTTTTCGGTACTCGGGCCTCTCACTGTTATGGCCTCTCCCATTGCGGAGCACAGGCTCCGGACGTGCAGGCCCAGCGGCCATGGCTCACGGGCCCAGCCGCTCCGCGGCATGTGGGATCTTCCCGGACCGGGGCACGAACCCGCGTCCCCTGCATCGGCAGGCGGACGCTCAACCACTGCGCCACCAGGGAAGCCCCAGCAGCCTTGTTCTTAAGTCTAGCTCAAACTTTCCTTCTTTATCTTCCAGGAGATATTTCTCTTCTCTTGGCAAATAAGGTGTGCACATGAAGAGCTCCTGATTGATGTTCTCTCTTCCAGGCGGCGAGGAGGGTGTGGCCAGCAGTCATCTGTGAGGGGTGAGAGCTGCTTGCAAGAGTCTGGATTCCAGGAGGTGGATTTCCTGCTGGAACCTGCTGGAAACACCCCCAGGGCTGCGTGATTCCAGCCCAACAGGCAGCAAAGACCTTTAGGGCCTCTGTGAGCTGGGCCTGGGAGGGGCTGCTGCTTCTCCACCTTATGGTGGGGAGGTGGGCACGGCCCTTGGCTACTGGGTTTGGGGGTGGGAGATGGGCTGCTCGTTCATTCATTCCCTAGTTCATCGGTTCATTTGTTCCTTCATTCATTTAGTTGGCAATTACTGTTTGGAGCACAATTCTAGGTGTGGACTCCTGACGGGTTCTTGCGGGCCTGAGTGGCTTGTTGCGGGTGTGTTTGGGTAGGGGAGGGGGGCATCCAGCTGTGTCCCACACCCATTGGATCCTTGTTTTCAAGGTTGGCCAAGGGCTGTCTGGCACCTTGGGGCTGCTTTCAGGGCGGCTGGGAGAACGAGATCAGAACATGGCGTCTACCTGCCCGTGACGTTTGGAACCTGGCCTAATTGTCTGGTAATGTAATATTTTGGTCAAAGCCAAGGTCTCTTTCTTATTGCTGCTGTGGCTTCTTGTTGCACAGAATAGATACATTTGTCTCTCTCCAGCTTCTGGATGTGGGGACTGCAGATCAGTGAAATACAGGAAAGCATGTTTCTTGTGGTCTGAAAACCTCAGTGGAGACAGTAAAATCAGTCATGGGAACATTGTTCAAAAGACGTAGAAGCCAAGTGGGCTCTAATCCTATAACTGCTGAGCATTTCTGTATCTCATACCAAATGACTGATGTGGTTTTACTTTCTCACCTCAAGGGGAGGTGGGATTTGCTGCCGGTTTTCATGATTCTTTTTCTTCAGTGTTTGGGGTTTGCTTTGGGTTGAAGTTTGCAAGCTCTTTGGTTATGCAGCTTGGTGGTTGAAGTGATTCAGCTTTTTTTGTGGTCTCTGCAGTTATGTCCCAACTTTGTGATGGTGGCCTAGGTGACATTCACTTACATCATGTCTTCCCTGAGTGGGAATAATTCTGGAGGATGATTTCAAATTTGTTGGATTTTTATTATGATAAAGTACAGGTGAATAGAATTGTAAGCAGCAACATTAATATAGCAATAAATAGCAAAATGGAAAGAAAAGAAACAGACTGGAGAAAGCATCCCCTTTCTCAGCAAGATCAAAGTTCCTTAGAGTGATTCACAGCAGCAAAGTGATTCCTGGAACTCTTTGCATGGAGAGGAATCCGATGTTAAACTTCCAGGAAGGAAGACACTGATGGTAGATTAGGCACAGCTATCGGGAGACCCATTAAAACCATTGTGCATTCATTTTCTGTCCTTGGATTTCTGCAAATCACTCAAGTTCTGATGCTGTGGGCCCAAAACAATGATGAGATAAAGCCTATGGATGGGGTGGTTGGCCCATAGTCATCAGATGCTCAGCTTGGCCAGCCGGGGGTTTGGGGTCCTACTAGGCAGCCTCAGAGCCCATGCTTCCAGTCCCCATGCAGTCAGGGCCAGGACTAACAGCCACTCTCCCTCCATGTGGCCTCCAGGCCCCTGGACCCCCAGCTTCTCCAGAAGCACAGAGAACACTGTGGAGAAACCACTACCCACCCAGGTGCAGCTGAGGAAGCCAGAGGGAAATGTGGGCCGGGGGTGAAGCCCTGTGCCTTTGCTGGGCCACCCAGCCTTGGCCATCACGGACTCCTCTGCCCAAGCAGAAGCCCCTGTCCTGCTTGGACAATAACCAATCCTGATTATGCTGTTGGAGAAGAAGCTGTCCACCCAATTCCGGTGCCTATTCCAGGACAAGGGGACTATTGCACCTTTCAGCCCCCATGACGACCTGGCAGATGGGCCGAAGCCTGGGCTAGACCTTGTTCGCTCCTTCTCTGGTCACCAGCCGCCAGCAGTGCCCCTGTAGTTGGACCTGCCCTTCCTGCTGCAGAAACATCTCTTTATCTCCCTACCTGTCCCACTCTCCCCACCTTTTCCTCCCTCCCCACCTGTCCCTCCCCTCCATACCTGTCTCTCTCCTCCACACCTTTGGTGCAGGGTCTCCTATTCTCAGATCTAGACTCTCCAGCCCCTCTGTGCTGGCCTTGAGCTGCCTGTCTGCCCCCCTGTTGTCATCCCCACCTCCCACATTGCTGGCAGTCAGTTACTTTCTCATGACGACACTGGAGTCATCGTGTTACCCCCTTTCCCTGGAGACTATTGGGACCAGCAGTTTCCTGTTACTTCACTGCCCTGCCCTGATCCAAACATCAGGCGCATCTCCTCCCCTTTCTTCATGGGCCTCCTCCCCTACCCTCTGAAGTCTCCTCTTACCTATTATGGAGATCTATTTATAAGCCTGAGTGTTCCTCACAGAGAGGGAGAGCGTTTCACCTGAAATACCTTGACTCCATCATGGTACTTGGGACAGGCTCACTGTACTGTCTCACTGGGTGGAAGGAAGCTGTGTTCTTTGGAGGATGTATGCACGTCATCCTTACATCCTGCCATATAGTCTATAACACCTGCACTTTGAATGCTTAATGGGAGAGGGGGAAGTAGAACCATGTAAGCAGGAACGTTGGTTTGGTGTCTGTCGTAGGAGCTGGGGTAGGATTTGATCTTTCATCATCATCGTCATCATTTGATCACCATGGTCACCATCATCACCAAGCACATTTGCCGAGTACCCATCTGGTAATGGAATATAGATCCTAGACAATTTGAAGATGTTAAACTTTACAAGAAGCAACACCAATTTCTGAAAAATCAATAGGAAGACAAACAGTGAGAAGCACTCACTTCAAGAAGGAAGGAGAAGGAAGAGAAGGGAGCAGGCATTGAAATTGTGAACACGGACTACACAGTGGGAGGGTCTTGGCTCTCTTCTGCAGAAAGCAGGAAACTGCAGCGCATCCTGCATAGAAGCAGGATGGGGCCTCATGGGGATTGGAACAGCAGTTAGCCATTGAGGACTGACCTGGGTGTGGGGTGTTCCTGAGGGGCAGGATGGCTTCTGAAGGTTCCAGTGTGTCTGATACTCCTAGGACCTGGGAAGACTTGGCAGCAGCAAGTGTTGAAGTAAAGGTGGGGCCAGGGGTCCCTCAGCAGCTTGAGGACTTTTGCAATTTTGTCTCAGTTTCCCTGCAGAACAAACCATCCCCAAACTGTCTCTCATGATTGGCTGGCTTGGGCTCTGCAGTCCTTTTGCTCCACCTGACGCTGCCTGATATGGTACCTGGAGGGCCTGGTGGAAGACCAGACTTGGCCAAGGTGCCAGGATGTCTAAGCGGCTCTCCCTTCCCATGCGGCCTCCCCCTGAGCATCCTACATAGGTGTGGTGCCATCCCTGCTGGATTCTGTTGGTTCACTGGAGCCACGGGCCTGCATTAAATATGGGAGTGTGATTCCTGGGACGGTGGTCCCGGGGTGCCCTCTTGGAGAGTAGCTTGGACTCCTGTTTCTGAGTCAGGTTTGAGCTAGTGAGTCCCTCGGAGGTGTATTTAAATGATATAACCCACCCTGAGGGAAGAACAACATCAAAGTACAAAATATAATCGTCCGTAAAATTTTAGTTGGTGTGCGCTGCTGTTCTTTGCTAAGAAAAGTATTCTTTAAAGGATGTTTACAAACGCTAAAAATTGCTTAGATAAATTCCACAGAAGACACATCCCCTCCTCAGCTCAGTGCATTGTTATTCAGCAAGTTGGCATGAGGGTGTGCTGTGGTCCACATGGCCGATTTACTGGTACCCGAGGGTGCCAGGCTTTGCACTCTCCAGCTTTGCAGATGTGGTATCAGCCCCGCCCCACCTCCCCATAACCTTCCCTGGCCAGACCCTTCCACCCCACCCCCAAGCAAAGCCCTGGGACTTGACTTCCCTGCACCTCCACCCTGACCCAGCTCCCCTCAGATGTTCCCCCATGGAGAGTATGGCTTCACATTTCTGAAGGACAGATCCTTTATCTGAAACATCTGGGTGGTCTGAGCATCTGTTAGACAGTGAGTGGGTTCGGTGATGGGGAGGCCATCAGATTGTGCAAAGAAGAGCCGTTCAACAGGGGCCGAGAGACCCTCATGCACTGGGAGTCAGCTGGGGCTGGAGGTGGGCCTCTGGGTGCAGTGAGGAAGGGATTTCAGTTCTAATCCAGGCCTCTGTTAACTCACTGTTCTTCCCTTTTTGGTGGGAAAAAATAAGGTAATTTCATACAATGATTTAGGTTTGAGCACTGAAACTATCAAGTAGTACAATAAGCTAAAATCTGGAATCTAGTCGAGGTGCAGTTGTGCTCGGCAGTCTTCAGCACAGGCTCCCTGGGCCCGCTCTGGTCGGTGCCTGGAGGAGGGAGGGCATGGCCCAGGCTCTGCCCCAGGGCTTCTCCTTTGACTTGGCCAACCGAAGGGTCAAGGGGAGAGGTCGGTGTTTCTTCCCTCTCCCTCCTGCTTCGGGGTCCTGTCCCCGGCAGTGCCCCACCCCCTGCATCACACCTATGCCAGAAGCCCCTCCCCATATGCTCTGGGCTGACCACCTCCCCTGAGAACACCTGGCCTTGAGCCCAGCTTACCTGACCCTCCTCTCCCCTGCCATTGGCCAAAACAAGGTCTGCAACTGTGCCTAAATCAGAGAGCAGTGCACCCAACACGTGCCTGCATGGAAGGGCCCATGCTGAGGCCTGACTATCGGTGGCATCCACTCGGACCCCCTTTACCAGCAGGTGCACCAGCCACTCTTGCTCTGCAGAATCGCCCTTGGCCACAGGGAGCCTTCAGCCAGGGCAGGCTGCCTCTCAGCAGACTCAGCCGAAGACCTCAGACAAAGGAGGTGCGAAAGGCCACTCCGTGGCATCCATGTGGGACTCACTCGGTGCTCTCGGGAGGGAGTTAGGCAGAGGCCCCCCAATGCTCTCCTGCCTCCTCATGACCCCTCTCCCAAAAGCATCCCGTCGGTCACTTGAACTGAGGCCCTGTGTCAGCCTCTAGGGTCTGGGGAGGAATGCCTCCGCTTATGGGCTGGGTCAAGGTATTCCATCTGAAAGGCAGGACCCGCCCCATCAGGTGGTGTGAGGATGCAGAGGGGCAAAAGCATGCAAAGTGCCTGGAAGCAAGCCTGCAGGACGAGGCCTGCAGAGGAGATGGCCAGAGCCACCTCAGCTTGTTTGGTGGTTTTAAGGGCTAGGGAGTTCCCCCAGTTTTACAAACCAACAGAACTGGAGACAGTGTGCAGCCCTCCTATGCACTTCTCTCTGCTGATGGGAGGACAGTTGGGCACTAAATGACAAGCTCAAAAAGTCGGCCAAGGATGCATGAATAAAAAGGAAGCTCTCTTTCAGAGGGTGAAGGTGCCCTGAGAAAGACAAGAACCCCAGGCTCAGTGGCGTGGCCATGTCCTGCGAGAGGCTTTCAAACATGCCTGACAGTTTGTTTTTAAAATTGTGAGCGCTGGAAAACAACAGACAGTGCTTCTCTGGATTTTATTTCGCTCTCCCAGGCTGCACTTTCTGAGATGTACTCCCTCACCCTTGTCTTCCTCTGACTGTCACCTAGCCACGAGCTGCACAAAAATCTCAGTGCTCGTGGCCCTTTTTCCTTGCTTTTGCTCCTATCCGTGGAGGCTGACATCTGTCTCATAAAAATGCAGGGAGGCAACCCTATTTCAGAGCTGAAGGATCCAAAAGGTCTCTGCCTTTCCCACAGGGTATCTATTCATCCCAACTCTTTCCTACAAGCATTCTCTGTCCACAGCACTTGTCTTATTATTGTTTTTCTCAGGGCTGCAAATTACTTCAAATAAACAAGCTAGTACGTAAAAAGTAATGGCTGGAACGCTTGGTTTCCACTAAATGATTATACTGTGGGAACATTGCGACTTCTGGAATACCGGGGTAAGGTGATGGATGGACAGCTGGTGCACAGAATGTTCTGTTCTGAGCTGCAAGTTGGTGGCTTTCATTCTCGTGCTTGGCCTCGCACAGGTTAGCAGTCAGGAGAACTTGAGCTCTCAGGGTTCTCTGGGAGCCTGTCTCCTTTGCCCGGGGCCAGGTTCTGGCTCAGAGAGTGGATTCCAGAGCCAGCCCTGTCTGCACTGCTTGTGCTGCTTGTGTGCCTGGCAGACAAGCTCACCTCAGCAAGATGGAAGCTGCCGTTAGCATATCTTCAGGGAGCAGAGGCTCCCCAGATAAAGCTGTCTGGTGGGCGGGGCAGGAAGAAAACTCTGGGGCTGGGGTCTGCTCCAGGTCAAACCTGCCGGAAGGCAGATCCCTAGCAAGTGAACCTGCCCCTGCCCAGGGCTGGGCCCACTAACTGATCCTGGTCCCCAGCCTCTCCCTGTCTCCTCGTCTGCCCATTGAGCCCACTCAGACGTTTATCGTGGGGTCACTGCTGAGGTCGACTGAGTAAAGACGTGAAGGTGCCCCATACGACTCCGTCCATAGTGGACACCCTGTAAAGGTCGGATCCCTCTCTCCCACCTGGAACGTGAGCAATGCTGATTTTCTACCGCACTTTGAATATGAGGCTGCAGCTTCACCCAGGGACTCCCCACCCCACAGCCTGACCCTGGGGTAATTATGTCTGCGTGGCCATCAGGCTGACCCCCAGAGGCAGCCTTGCCTTGGTCCACCTTTCCCATTAACGCATCCTGACCACCCCAGGGCTCGCTTCTCAGGGAACACACGGGGGCTCTGGGAAGCTGTTCAATAGGACTGTCTGTGTCTCATCATTCATCACCAGGGAAATGTGTATTTCTCAACACGGCCACCGTGGGAGGTTTTGTGGAAGGATGGTCTACTGGGGTTGCTGGGGACGACAGCAAATGAACTCAGGAGACAGAGAAGCCACCAAGAGAGACACGTACTCTGGAGGGTGAGGAAGCTGGGCCATGGGCAGCCCAGCTGAACATGAAAGGGATTAAAGTACTTGTGGTACATGGTGAGGTGGCATTTCCATTTTACTGGGAAACGAAAGGAGAGAGGGTTTCCCGGTAGCCTTGGTGTGTCGCACCATCTTTCTGGCAGAGAGTGAAGGCCACCAGACACGGGGATGGAATGGCTCTGCAGTTCCCGGTGGCCTTGCAGAGCTACTGTGTCATAAGCCAGAGAGCCACTGAAATTACACACATGTCCATATTTGCTGCGGTTGAAAGATCATCGAAGCAAGATTCCCGGGGCACAGCTTTGTGGCCCTTCTCAAGCTGGTCCAGGAATTGTTTACGAGGCCGGGTTTAACACTATGCCAGGAGTTGTGTATCACAACTGGACTTCTTGGATATCTGCTGGAATCAAGGAGCCAGACGAGAGGGGGGGAAATAATCTGAGTGAGAAGGAAGGGGGAACTGGAGCCAACTCTCTTGGTGACTCGGGATGACCTGCCCTTGTCCTCACACTGCTCTGTAGCCTTCTGCTGGCAGGACCTCGTGTACTGCTGATATTTTTATCTTTGTGTTAAGTGGTACTTTACCTTTATTGTTCTGGTTCCCCATCACACAGCTTGCCATCTTCCCTTCCTGCCTTCTTTCTTGGCACTGAAGACACACACCTGCCTGCCTTTCCAATCTTTCTGGAAGGCCTGGGGAAGCAAGAGGAGGGCAGGAGGTTGCCAGCAGGATCCCCCTCCAGCAGTGGGCTGTGCGGAGAAAGTGCATGAAAAGCAGGTGGGCCCTGGCTATGTCCCTTCAGAGTGGCTCACCAGGGCCCTGCCTGGTCAGTTTGCTCAGTCCTGGGTCATGTGCACATGTTCCATGCACAGGTCGTCCAGGAGGAAAGGACCAGAACCAACCAACCCCCCACCTCACGGGCCAGGGAAACTGCTGCCCATGTGAGAGGCCCTCAGCACCCCATGGCCAGCTGGTTTGCAGCCAGGCGGTACTGAGCTTCCTTTGTTTCTCGCAGCGATGACTTCCCTCTTTGGGTCAGTTATGCAGCCTAAGAGCTGTTATTACTTCTGAACAAAGTGTGTCTTGCAGCCTGTGGCAGCTTTAAGGGCAGCCCTGCCAACCAGCACCCTGCCACCCTCCAAAGACAGGGGGAGAGGGCGCCCCCAGCAGGTGGCGGTTGCTTGGCTGGCTGCTTGGTCTTGTGGCGACCACCCTGCCAGGGCCATGAGTTACCAGAGGGCATTTGCTTGTGTGGGAGGCCAATGGGAGAAGCTGACATGCCGGGGGGATGCTCAGAGGGCCTCCTTTTGACCTGCCTTAGAGGCCAGCTCAGCAGCGTGAAGAAAAGCTGTGGGGCTCAGTTTGTCCCTGGGTGCCTCGCTCAAGAGAACTGAAGCTCAAGGCACAACAGGTGAGAGGGGGCAGCCCCAGGGGCGTGGCTCCTGGGAAGCAGGATTTGGGATTTGGAGGGAAGCTCAGAGCTCCCCTAGTCCTAATCTCTACCAGCCTGGGATCCAAGTCTCCAGCGCCTCTGCAGCTCACCTCTGATTTTCCATGACTTCCACGGGTCCTTAAAGAGAGGGTGAGCCCCACAGCCGCCAGTGGGTGTTATAATGTGGTTCTAGATGGCCCCCCTTGGCATGTCTTTGGCCGGGGTCATGAAGCCCATGGACGGGAGCTGTGCGTTCTCTGTGGCGGCTCATGCAGAACCCAGCACGGATGAGTTGACCCCAGGTAGTTCTGGAGACAAACTACTAACTATGACAAAACCCAGGTAGACAGTGCAGAAATCTCATTCTATCTTTTTGTTTCATGGACCGTTCTGGGATGTTTCACAGGCTGAAAAGGAATCTGAGGCCGCCTCCCCTGGTATATTTGATGGAAGAGTTTAAGAGAAGTTGGAAGGAGGACTACGAAAGGGAGAGATGGCATGGGTGGGACCTGCGTCCCGGGGGTTCTGCTGGGCCAGTGCGCACGTTTACGGCGGTCAGGTCAAAGCCCCTGCAGGGAAAGCTTGTTTCCCCTTAGCTCCAGTGGAATGTTCTGGAGTGAAGAGATGAGGCTCCCTGGCTTCGCTGCAGCTCTCCTTGGGGCTTGTTTTCTCTCAAGGACGACACAGACTTCTCTCCTGGGGATCCCTGACAGGGGCACAGGTGGGTATGGTCACCCTACAGATGTTTTGGGAGCTCCCCTTCTAGGCGACAGACAGGGCTGTGCAGTGTGGGGCTCTGAGGTTGTCAGCTAGTTCCTACCCTCGGGGAGCTGAGGGTCTGTCTTGGCCACCAGTAGCTGTGGTCTGGCGGAGAGGGGATGATCTCGGACCAGCTGCAAACAGCACCGTGGATGCTGCAGGATCAGCAGGAAGGTGGCCACCTCCACCAGACATCCAGGTGTGCAGAGATGGGCCCATTCAAATCGGACAGCGATAGCTTACTTCATAATCAATGCCTTGGTCATTGCTTTGAGAAGGCCAAGTGACCACGACAGCAGCCAAGCCTGCAAGTAAAAGAGCCCTGTGCATGAGGTGGCCATGGGTTGCCCAGGCTGTGGGAGCTGGGCGGAGGGGGGTCAGGGAGACGGGGCCTCCACCCTTGTGCCTGGGTTGACTCGGTGCTCCCTGGGATGATGCTGGCCTTGCCAGTCAGTGGAACCCTGAGCACCGTGCATTTTAGGTGGTTTTGTCCCTTCACTGGGCATTTTCGGTGTTGTTGAAATGGGGCACATAGCAATGGGATAATAAGTTGACCTTTTTAAGGGTTGTCAATAATTAGCATTGTTTTAGCTTAAAACCAAACATTAACTTTTCTGTCTAATCCTTTTGCTCAGTCACTGGTTTTCTTATTCACCGTTAGGCAGTACAAGGCTTTTTGCTAGCATGCACCTCTTAACTGTTTGGCTGCAGCTCAGTTCAGTGTGAGGGGCCCAGATGACGACATGCTGTGTGTGGCCCCATGCCTCCGAGCAGGGGCCACTGGGCTGCGCTTCACCCCCACCTTTGCTCCTTCATAAGTCATAAGCGTCGCCCACTTCCAGGCTCTCTGGCTGTGGCCCCGCTGAGCAGTGGTGCTGTTAACAAGCTCAGTGAAGTAAAAATAGCTGCAAGGCCAGCCAGTTCTGTGCTTCCGAAAGTGCCTTTTTACGTCCATCACAATTCATCTCAGTGCCACATACAGGGCAGCTTAAATCAGGGAACAGATTTCTTTTTCTTTTCTAAATTCAGATTCTCTAGAGTGAAGAACTGAAAGTGAGGAAGATGGGGAGAAACTGAGGTTCAAGACCGGCCTGCAACCCATGCAGTCACTTGGACCGTGCTTGGCCTGATGCTCTGTCGTCACTGCCCTGCAGTTCTGAACATCCTTGAGCAGGGCCCCTCACTCTCATTTTTTTAAAAAATTAAGTAATTAATTAATTATTGGCTGCATTGTGTCTTTGTTGCTGCGTGCGTGCTTTCTTTAGCTGCTTCGAGCGGGGGCTACTCTTCGTGGCGGTGCGCGGGCTTCTCATTGCGGTGGCTTCTCTTGCTGTGGAGCACAGGCTCTAGGTGCGTGGGCTTCAGTAGTTGTGGCTCACGGGCTCAGTAGTTGTGGCACACGGGTTCTACAGCGCAGGCTCAGTAGTTGTGGCGCACGGACTTAGTTGCTCCGCGGCATGTGGCATCTTCCCGGACCAGGGCTTGAACCCGTGTCCCCTGCACTGGCAAGCAGATTCTTAACCACTGTGCCACCAGGGAAGCCCCCCTCACTCTCATTTGACACTGGATCCTGTGTGGCATGTGGAGGGCCTGTGGTCTCCCTGTGAGCATGTCTGGCTTGCCCACTACCACATGGAGATGTACTGGGCACTGCACCCCCTTCCAGGGCCCATGTGGTTGGTGGAGGTGCCTCCTTAGTCTGGGTGGGACTCTGCTCCTGGAGTGGTCTTCCTGTTATATCTGGGCCTGGCCTTGCATGGGTCTCTCTGGTGCTGACCAAGCCCCTGGGCTGGTCCTGAAAGGCCCCACTGCCCAACTGGCCTCCACATTGGACCCTCCCTGGCATGTCTGTTTTCTCCTGGGCTCTCTGCCCATGTCATGTCTATGTGGTTCGTTGAAGGGCAGGACCTACCCAGCTGTCTGTTGCCCTTGGCATGTTTCACCTCCCGCAGCTGGCAAATGTTGGCTGAAAATCCCACTCTGCCTGTTGGCCTTGGAGGAAGGGATGTGGCCTCTGGGTGGCTCCCTGTGCAGCCCTGAGATAGAGTCCCATAGCGCAAGGGAACCCCAGAGGCTGCACCCTCCTGAAGTCACATCATTTCCGCCTGCAACACCGTTTGTTCTTCAGTGTCCACCTGTTTGGGCATTTTTGCTTTTCCTCTGGGCTCCTGTCTTGCATGGGTAGTTCCTGCAGCCCAACTGATGGGGCTGGAGGCTCACGAGTGGGCAGAGTGGCCCAAAATTCACACAAAACTCTGTGGATGAATGTTAATCAGGGCTACCACTACCAAAGTCAAGGTCTGAGCTTGCTCACGTTTCTTCTGAAAATCAGGGAACGCTCTGCACTCAGGCGGATACGAAAAAGCCCGTAGGGCATGACTTACTGGCCAACAGAATCATTCTGAAAAGTGGGAGAAGTGGTCCTTATAGTGCAGCTCTGGCTCATGGTCTGATATCAGCCTGCATGATGTCACAGGGAAATAGAGTTTGACAAGGTCAACCGCAGAGCTCAGAATCCTGAAAGGGAAACTGTCCTCCTTCCCGTTGCCTCTTGGAGAGGACAGGAAATCCCACAGGTGCCTGGATGCTGCCGGGCCTGGCCTTCGGTGATGTATGGTCCTGTAGTGTAAGCAGAGAATGGGGAGGGGCGGGGAGTGGAGGGGTAATAGTGCAGGTTTGGGGCTTCAGTTAGGGAGCCCCTGGGTTCTGTTACTCACCCAACACGTTTTACACACTTAGTGCATGCCAGGTGATGTTTTAGAGGTAGCAGACACATAGGGGGCAGATCCTGCCCTGGGAGGGATGGACATGTTGGGCAAAGAATCACACATGTTAGGTAATGACAGAAGTAAGCACACGATTACAAAGTGTCACAAGTCCATGAAGGCACATGCTAAGGAGGGAACACTATGCTGAGAGCTGAAGGACCAGTGGGAGGGATGTAGGTTATTTGTGTGTGTGTAAGGTTATCCCAGATAGAAGGCATAGCATGTGCAAAGGCCCTGGGGCAGGAGACTCTTGGCCTGTTCAAGGGACTGACGGGGGGCAGGGGGGTGGAGATAGCCTCGTGCTGATGTGGTGCCACCAAAAGGAATTTACTTTAAATAAAGGGTCCATGAAACTACTTGCTTTTCCGGTGTGTGTGTGTGTGTTTGTGTGTGTGTGTGTGTGTGTGTGTGTGTGTGTGTGTGTGTGTGAGTGCGTGCACACTCATAGGTGGCAAGGTAAAGAAGAAGGGAGCATAGGGGGAAGGAACTGGGCAGCCCCTTGTACCCCACAAACAGCATCCTGCAGGAGAGTGAAGCTGTGGTCTTATAGACATCATGGTGTGGACCCAGCAGGTGTCAAACATACCATACGAGTGGGTCACACCAGTCACGGGCAGCCTGGGGGCCGGGGTAAGACAGGGATGGAGGGTCTTTTCCTCCAAAGGAGGGAGGTTGCATCTTCCCAACATTCCCAAAGGGTTAATTGCTACTGATTAGGGTGGGACTCTGGGATTAGAAGAGAAAGTGGGGTGGGATATTTTTGCTGTCCTGTTTTGTTAAAAAGGGAGTGGAAGTGCCATTCCCTGAGCACCTACAGGGGTCAGGCACGGTCCCCTTGCTTTATCACAACCGCCTCTTGAGAAGGAGTCCCTTAATCCCTGAGTCCCTCAACCAGCCAACAACACTGAAGGGAGGGCAAGCAGTGGCCTGGGGACCCACGGGCTGCGCCTCTCTCTGCAGCCTGCTTGCTGGTTGACCTTGCTCCAGGAGGCCTGACATCACAAGCCCCTCTCTCCTCATCCTCTTGCAGGCCTGGTCCTCGGCAGCCTCCCTGTACTTTGTCTGCGCTGCCTTGAGGAGGGCCTGGTCTCCAGCCCTGTCCTGCTTCTGCCCCGAGCTTTCCCGGGCCCGGCCCAGAGCTTCCCACACTTGCAGCCTCAGGTTTCTCCTCTCATCCTCCTCTGTGGCCTGGAGAGCTTACTGCCCCTGAGAGTGTCAGGCAGGGGGAAGCTGAGGGAGGCGCTAGGTCCAGGGGGTGAGGGGGCTGGGAGGGCGCCAGGCCTTCGGTGTCGGGGGAAACTTGGGGGTTCTCCATCGCCCTGATCACCGGCAGGTTGAGCTCACTAATCTTGCTTTCTCCTTTGTGCAATGGAGATCTGGGTCCCGTAGGTCTAAGTACGGTGAGCTGAACCCGTGGTCTCTGTCACGCAGACTTGGCACAGAGCAAAGTCTGTCCCTATAAGTCTCCTTTCTGCTCTTCCTTCCACCGTTGGCCATCTCTGGCCCCCCGACAGAGCTAGGCTGTCCTTGGGGTCCCTGGGAGCCTGGGGTGGGGCTGGCCTGGGCCAGGCGGTGGTCCCAGGTTCCCACATACCAATCCATTCCCGTCCCCACATGGAAACCCCAAAAGATCTTGGGGGCGGAACATTCCCAGGTCTAGTTTGCTCCTTTCAGGCAGTTTCTTTCTGGAAAACAGAAATTTGCCCGTCATAAGAGGCATCCCTGGGACTCGTTGGACCCAGATGGAGTGTTCCCGGAGCACAGATTCCACTGCTTATCATTCACACTAGGGAAGAGGGAACCCAGCACCCACTGTGGGCGCCCAAACAGTCTGCTTCCAGAATTGGAGTTCCAGGCCCTGTGCTGGCAGCCAACTGGTTTTCTTACTGTTGACTCTTTTATCTTCCAGAAAGGACCCCTCACAATAGCCTCCTCACCCTACTACGTGTGGCTCCATTTCTGTTTTGTGCCCTTTGTGCTCCCAGCTCTAGAGAAACCCCTGACCATCTAGTAAATACAAAAGGTATCGTCCCAGAAAGCCATCTTTTGAAGTCAATTCATAAAAGACAAGCTCCCTGCCCATTTGGAAGCCGCATGCCCCTTAGAGGCAGCCAATATGAAATTCATTCCTTGAATCCCCCCTTTTTTGGTTTTAATAACAGCACTCTTCAAAGTCAGCCTGTGTAGCAGGAGTTCTTTCCTCACCGGTGAAGGAGGCTCGCCCTCTCTCACATTTGCGGCTGTCCCTTTCTCCTTTAACAGTGTCTACAGAACTTCGAGGCAGCCGTTCCTGCTGACAAGCCCGGGTTTCGGCCTGGTATTGGTGGGCCTGGGGCTCCGAGCTGAGAAGGGGAGTCCCGAGGCACAGATTCCCACTTTCCCCTTGATGAGCGTGATATTATGATTTATAATAAATATGTAGTTTGGGCTTTGCCTGGTTTCCTGGCTCATGGCTCCCAAAACCCTTGGAATTTCTGAGCAATGAGAGTAGTGGGAGCATCTTTTGTTATAACGCTTTGTCCCTTGTCTTCAGTTTCTGAAATTGCTTCCGAGCCGTAAAGGTGAAATGGATGCCCTTTTCCACCATACCTGAGTTTATGTTAATGAGGTGACTTTTGGACCACACCTAAGGATGGGGGGCTTGTTGCCAGGGGAATCAACCACGAATAGAGGGTTGGAACTTTCAGCCCCACGCCCTGATTTCCAGGAAGGGGAGAGGACGTTGAGTCAATCACCAATCGTCAATGATTTAATCAATTGTAACTGTGTAATGAAGCCTCCACAGAAATCCAAAAGAACGGGGTTCAGAGAGCTTCTGGGCTGGTGAATCAGAATGTTTCCATGTGCCGCTGGACCGGACCGCAAACTCACAGGGACAGAAGCTCCTTGGTTTGGGACCTCGCCCTAACAGGTGATTTAGTGAGTAAACGGGTTTCCTGAGTTCTGTGAGCCTCCCTGGCAAGTTAATGGGATGCAAAGTTAATGGGAACCTCTGACCTATGGCTGGTTGGTCAGAAGCACAGGTTACCACCTGGACTTGCAACTGGCATCTGAATGGAGGGCGGTCTAGTGGGAATGATCCTTAATCTGTGGGATGTGACACTATCTCCAGGTAGAGAGTGTCAGAATGAAATGCAATTGTAGGGCACCCTGTCAGTGTCTGCTGAGAACTGCTTGGTGTAGGAAAACCACATAGCATATGGTAACAAGCTACAGGCAGGTAACGTTTAACGTGGTGGAAAAGATTCAGGGTGAATGCTTTCCTGAGGCAAGACAAACACCAGGGTCAGGCTGGGAAGTGGTTGAAACAATTGGCGCTTAGTGAGGAAGGCGTGGAATTGTCCCTTGGTGACTTGGAGGCATTTACATGGGTATTGCTATTTTGTTTATTCTTGGCATGTCCAGAACATCCTTGGGTGGCCAGGTTGTGTGTGACCCTCTGAAGCTCTAGCTTGCTGGTTCCTGCACCCAGTCTGCAGAAATGGCTATTTGCTTGGTGGCACCACCCCAGTTATAGGCACAGTGTCTTGCTGGAAATGAGAGTATCTCTGAAGTACTGGCAAGCTCCACACTGGACAAAAATGCTGCTCTGAGAGTGTTCTGTGGAGGGAACCTCACCCAGCTCGCTGGATCTTGGGGACGACATTGCTCTGGTCCAGTAGGGCCCCGCTGCCCTCCTGAGCTAACCTGAGAGGGCCAGCCACCAGCCCTGCGTGGTTGGTAAGGAGGAGGTGCCCTCTGCCGTGGGCCTGGACCTCCACGTGAGCATCTGCGCAGTGGCAGCCCCGAGCGTCTCCTGGTTTTCATACGTGAGCTGTGGTGCTGGGCCTCTGGGTGATGCCATTCTAGGTGTGGGCTTTATTGGTGTCTAAGCACTCGATGGGTCATATGAGCAGTCCCTTGTAGGTGCCCTTCCCCTCTAAATATCTGTAAATGTTAACATCTTTGCAAGGCTGGGGAACGCTCAGCCCAGACCGGGTGAGTAAGAATTACAAAATTATAGCCCTGGGGAGGGGGCTGTTTCTATCATGACTGGACCCATTCTGCATGCTCCTTCTCTCTCCCTTTCAAAATAAGCAGGATATCAAACCTGGAACTCACAGGGAAGGTTTGTTATGGACCCTGCAGAAGTGCTTGCAGGAAGGGAATGCAATTCCCTTTCTCTGAGCTGCGGTCGGCCACTCTCCATCTGACACCGCAGGCTTCGACCGGCATAGCCGAAGGCTCTGCATCTTGGCCTGCGTGGCCCCCTCTGTCACTGCCCTCCTCAGGGGGCTGGGGCACAGTTAATGTGCCAGAACCTTGCAGTGCCTATCAGAGGCTGCCAGGCCAGGCGGCCAGTGGCTTGGGGACTTTCTGAGGCCTCAGGATGTCTCCCCAGCACATCCTTGTCCTTGAAAGGCACCCAGGAGTCCAAAAATGAGAGAGTCTAATGTGGGCCTCAGACACTCTGGACTCCTTGTTCTTTCAGAATGTGAGATCTGGTTTATAACCGACAGTGTTGGCATTTGCTTATAAGGTCTTTACGAGGCCAAGCTTGGAAACCGTGCAGAGTGTGCAGAGTTTCCAAGGCTCCAGCTCAGTGGAGCCTTCACAGCATGCTCAGCTGTTTGCCTGAGCTTAACTGGCTAACCTCCACTGCTGCATGTACTTATCAGCAACTTGTTGAAAGGGAAATTTTTCTGTTTTACAAGAAAATGGAATGTTTTCTGCAGGAGCCTTCCAGGACTGGCAGGCAGAACACCAGCAAAGGTTGAGAGAATTTAGCCCATGTTGATCCTGTGTGATGTTTGATTTATTGTGTTTTGCCTCAGAAATGGCTGGGGGGAAGGCGGGTGGGTTCAAGGGTCAGTCTTATCAGAGATCCTGAGAAGTAAAATGCTTGCAAAATACTCTGGCATGGAAGACAAAACACGGGTCACATCCCAGGGAAACCTGCTTCCAGGAGGAGATTCCTGGGGTGCTCTTGGGATTAATAACATAGAAGGGAGCAGAGAGCAGTAGGGTTGGTCAGATGGAGGTGTGCAGACTCCGTGCAAGCCCACTAAGGCCGCAGATGAGCCCTCGGGGCACCGGGGAGCACAGTGAGGGGCAGTGAGAAGCCCATTGCAAGGTGGAAGAAGACCAGGCTGCAGGGTGATGTGGGTGCACGTGACTCAGGCAAGCCCTCCTTCAGCCACAGTTCCTGCCTGTGGCTTCCGGGCACGCACCTGCAGCCCATAGGCTCCCTCTCTCCAGCAAGAAGCATCGGGCCATGTGGCTGAGCTGGGGACTCCAGGACTTGAGAGCAGCCTGCAATCAGTGGGAGCTGGGTGTTGGTGGATAAATCCTGACCCCCGCATGGATGGCTCTGAGGCAGCATCTATGTGTCACCATATTGAAAACATACAACTTTTATCTGTAAGCGTTCCCCAGAGAAACAGAACTAATAAGATAGACAGATAGATGGATAGATGGATGTAAAAGGAGATTTATTATAGGAACTGGCTCACACATTTATGGAGGCTGAGAAGTGCCACCATCTGCTGTCTGCAAGCTTGCGAGCAGGAAAGCCTGGTAGAATTCAGTCTGAATTCTACCCAAGGCCTGAGAACCAGGAGCTCCATGTCTGAGGGCAGGAGTAGGTCCCACCTTAAGAGGAGAGAGGAAGAGGCTTCCCTGGTGGCGCAGTAGTTGGGAGTCTGCCTGCCGATGCAGGGGACACGGGTTCGTGCCCCGGTCCGGGAAGATCCCACATGCTGCGGAGCGGCTGGGCCCGTGAGCCGTGGCCGCTGAGCCTGCGCGTCCGGAGCCTGTGCTCTGCCACAGGAGAGGCCACAACAGTGAGAGGCCCGCGTAC
>RJWK010023849.1:0-28806 GCA_004363435.1 Platanista minor | reverse complement strand
TGCATCGTGACTGTGATAAGAGACAAGAGCCCACAGTGAGATATTTGAGCTGTTTTCACACATCTGATCTCATCTGAGAAAGCGGAGGTCCTCGTGTAGGAGGTCCTGAACACCAGGCAGGTCACCCAGAAGCATCTCCTGCTCCTAGAGGAAAGAGCCATCCATCAGGCCCTGACCTGAGTCTGCTCTAGGTGAGCTCCAACCTGCATCTTTCTGCTCCTCCAGACTGTAGAAACCCTCACTCTGCAAGGCCCTTCTATTGCTTCTCAAGGAGCAGAGATGGCTCCATTCCATTCAGCTGTTAAGGTGGAAAGAAGTCACCCTATCCACCTACTTTACTCAACAGATGGGGAAACTGAGCCCACAAAACCGAAGTGAATCCTCTCAATGGAGCACAGCTGGCAGGTAGGAAATGCAGCAATAGAACCCGGGTTTTTTTCCTTACACTTACAGAGAAAACCGTCTCTCAGAGGAGACTTTAGGGACAAAGTCTTAACCTTCTCAGTGGTTTATGTTCCAAAGTAAGCTCCTGAGGACTCAGCTACAGGAAAGGGTGAGCCAGGAAAAGACCCATTGCCGGACACATTTGGAAAACGTGGCCTCCGATGGCCCCTGGCTGAGATGGCACAGCAGGAAATAATCATGTCTGCAGCTGCCTCTCTCCCCGTGCTTTCTGTGAGGGAGGCACTGCCTCAAGCCATCCTTCATACCTACCTCACCTTGTGAGATAGAATGTAACTGGCAGGGCTGAAATGCAAAACAATTCTGCTGAAAAATAAAGCTGGATTTCTTCCTAACCTTAGAAACCATGGTGAAATGGAAATGGATTAAAGACAACTATCAGAATTACAACCATCAAACTGGTGTGAGTTATCCATTGCTGAGTAACAAATTACGCCCAAATATAATGGCTTAAAACATGTATATTTTCATCCCCATGGGTCAGAACCCTGGGTGGGCCTTTAACTGGGTCCTTCTACTTCAGGGTCTCTCTTGACTGCACTTGAGGTGTCACCAGAGCGGCAGACATCAAGTCTCGACTGAGGAAGAATCTGCTTCCAAGCTCATATGAGTGTTGGCAAAATTCACTTCTCCACTGACTGTTAGCCTGAGGACCCCAGTTCCTCACTGACTATTGGCTGGAGGCTGCCCTCAGTTTCTTGCAACAGGGGGCCCTCCAACACGGCAGCTTCCTTCATCAGCAGAGTCTGCTAGCAGACTGAGAGCCACAATCTTTTGCAATGTGATCATGTAGTGACATCTCATCATCTTTGCCATACTCCCTCGGTTAGAAGTAAGTCACTAGGTTCAGCCAATCTTCCAGGAAAGGAGATTTCACAACCATGTGAACGCCAGGAGGCAGTCATCTTTGGGGGCTGTCTTAGTAGCCTACCTACCATAGAACTATAGAAAAAGAAATAAATTCTGTTCAACTGAAGACACTACAAATAGTTAATGGACAATGATGGAATAAGAGGAGATGGTTATGATGTCCAAAACTGACAAGGAATTCCTATAAATTAACAAGAAGAGGATAGTAGCCCCAGAAGGAAAAATAAATGTACAAAGGCTATATTTAGGCAACTTGCAGAGAGATTAAAAAGGCTAATTAATAAGCATATAAAGAGATGCTCACATTTATTAGTAATTAGAAAAATGTCATTAAAACAAGATAGCACTTCACACATTTTCGAATGGCAAAATAGACAGCTGGATAATGCCATGTGTTGGCAGGCATATGGGACTCTTGTCACTGCTGGTGGCAGTGGAGACAGCATCTGGTCCCACCTTCTCAAATTGACTATATGTACACACTCTAACCCAGCAACTCTGCTGCTGGACATGTATCCCAAAGAAACCGTCTCCCTCATCCCAAAGGACACTCCTTACAGCAATGCAACCCAATTGCAATCTGGGCACTGTCTCCCTGGAGAATGGATGGGCATCATTATCCAGATGACAATAGGACCAGAAGCATTAGATTGTGTGTTCACAGGGCAACACGGGTACATGACAGAGTCATGGTGCTTGGGAAACAAGAAAGATACAGAATGAGATAAATAACAATATCATTTACATAAGTTAAAAATACATGCAGGGCTTCCCTGGTGGCGCAGAGGTTGAGAGTCCGCCTGCCGATGCAGGGGACACGGGTTCGTGCCCCGGTCCGGGAAGATCCCACAATGCCGCGGGGCGGCTGGGCCCGTGAGCCATGGCCGCTGAGCCTGCGCGTCCGGAGCCTGTGCTCCGCAACGGGAGAGGCCACAACAGTGAGAGGCCCGCGTACGGCAAAAAAAATAAAGATAAAAATACATGCAAACTAAACAAAAATGCACATGGAAAAAAATTCAACAGTTTTCTGTAAGAAGAGGAATAGAGCCAGAGGTTGAAGGGGAATAAAATACACAACACAAGAAAGGGACCATGTAGAGACCAGTGATAATAAAGCTCTTAGAGCCGAGGAATATGCAGACTTAACCCTCTGTCTCCGAAGAGAGGAACACTCAAACAGAACAGAACAAAAATTTTGCCCCACTGTCCAGTCCATTCTGTAGAGTGTGGTGCTCTGCGCTAGGCAAGCACTCAGTTTAGTTTGGCTCATCTGGATGCCATGCCAGCTCTTTTGATCCCAGTACTGTTTTTTGACAGGAGACCTACTAATAACCATTAGAATTTGTGCTCATATTATCAGTTTATGATAAATCATTTATCAGTTTATGATAAATCAACCCACTGACATTGCCTTCATTTTATTGCTCCAGGAGCTCTGTGTGTATTTATATGTGCACACATGTGTGTTTGTGTGTGTGTGTGTGTGTGTGTGTGTGTGTGTGTGTGTGTGTGTAGTCAAACAGTGATGGTCTCTCCTGGGAATTAATGACTCTGTAGATTGATGCATTTTTCAGAACTGTTAATTTGACCAGATACGAACTCTTACGTGGCTTATAACTATCTTCTTAAGATACTGAATTATTTCTCTTATTTTTATCTTTTTCTATTTTTTCATATAGCATGTCCAAATAGCAAATAGTAATCAAGACTTGACACTAAATAATTAAACTTTTGGTTAAGCTCAAAAATAAAAGGCATGAGTTCTGATGTGTGGGAAACACACACACACATGCCATCCAGCTTCTCAATGAGGTTCTAGCTTCCAATATTATCAGCACCTGGCAGGATGAGACTATTTTATGTAAATGGATTCATTATTATTAATTTCTGCCGGTGCTGAACGATTTATGAACTGCTTTTCGAATGTAGAAAAGTGGTTCATGAATCAGAAGGAAAAATGGTCCCCAAAACTGGCATCAATAAATAACGACTTTTATTCACGGATCCCACCCATGGTGTCTTTTATCTTCAGCAGGGATGGAATGGAAATTACCAAGTCACCGCAGGGGTGGGTGTTGGGGACAAACAAGGAAGCAAGGGTCCAAAAATTGGAGAGGCGGTTGGTTCCTGAGACAGCACCAGCGGGCCGTGTGTGGGAATGGCTGAGATTATCCTTCTGGGGCTTCTCCTCCCCAGGGCCGTCTCCTCCTTCCCCTTTCTCTCGTTCCCCTGGAATTAGGCACTGGATTAAATCAGCTTCACACTTATCTAATTGCAAACTGGAGCCAGCATCCAGTGTTTTTAAAAAAATCTTCATTGGATTCATTGTCTCAAGATAGAACACAGCGGAAAGCCATGCAAAGCTGAGTGACAGTTAAAGGGGCCAAGTCTAGGCCTTTTGTCTGGAGAGACCTCTAGAACTGCTTTGGACCTACAAGGTAAGGACAGAAATTAGGAACTGTTCAATAAATGCTACTTGATTTCATAGGATCCAAAGTCAGCAGCAACAGGAGATTTTTGGTACCAGTTTTACAAGATTATTTCCAGGTTCTGCAAATTAGATCCTGCTGAACTTCTCCCTTAGATATTTCAGGCTTGATAACCCACGAGTCAGGTGAGCAAGGCTTTCCCAGCATCGGAAGAGAGGGAATCTGAGGCTGTCCCTGGAGCACTGAGACCTCTCTTACCTGGAGAGAGATATCCAAGTGAGCCGTCCCCTCAGCTGCCTTCAGATGGGACAGCACTTAGCAAGCCCTCCCAGGATGTGGGGGTCCACCAGCTGTGTGTACCACTCTCCAGAGGATTTCTCAAGCTCCGGTCATCTGGAACAGCCTGAAACTACAGGGGGGTTACCACTGTTGGACTGAGGTAAACGCACACCTACTAGGGCAGTATGGGGACCAGAGAGAGAAAAGCAATGGGTGAAGTAGCAGGCCCACTCTGCCTGCCAGCTCACCAGTCAGCTCCACCAAGAAACAAACACGAAATGGAACACAAATCTGCAGTCCCTTCTGGGTCTCCTTTGCACATGTGTCTCCTTGGGTGGCCAGCTCATGGGTGTGATTCTCATGCTTTAAAATATTCATTGGGTGTGTGTGTGTGTGTGTGTGTGTGTGTGTGCGGTACGCGGGCCTCTCACTGTTGTGGCCTCTCCCGTTGTGGAGCACAGGCTCCGGACGCGCAGGCTCAGCGGCCATGGCTCACGGGCCCAGCCGCCCGGCGGCATGTGGGATCTTCCCAGACCGGGGCACGAACCCGCGTCCCCTGCGAGTCATGCAGGCTGACTCTCAACCACTGCGCCACCGGGAAAGCCCTAAAATATTCATTTTTAATACAACTACTTAATCTAGTGTTCAGTGGCAGAAACAGAGATCTGTTTCAGCACCAGAAGATAAATTGAAAAAAATGGGTTGTTGGAGTCATGGAAGCCCCCACAGGCATTTCCAAAGGGATGCCTCACCAGCTGGAGAGACTTCAGTCCTCAGATAAGATGTGGCCGCACAGCTGAAGTCAGCTGGTTTTCAAGATTAATAAACTCCTAGCCTTTGATCCTGTTGTGAATAGTCCAGAAAAGTGCCTTAAAGGCAAATAAATAAATAAATAACTAGCTTTGTTCTGTTTTGTTTTCCAATAGTTCATCTTTGCACCATTTCTGGGCAGCAAAGAAACACTACTCTCCTTACTTAAAGGAAGAGAAACTGAAATTCAAAGATGATAATTATCCTACAATGATATGACAGGAAGTTGGAACCCAGTCAAGATGAAAACTTTCCGTTTCTGCATCTTCCTCCCAGAAATGTATCCATTCAGTAATTGAGTGCCTTCTGTGTCCCGTCACCATGCGGGGCCACAGGAACAGAGCCATCAGCAAGACCAAGAAAGCCCCTGCTTGTCCCCAAGGAGTTTACATTCCAAGGGGAGGAGATGACTGCAAAAAAAAATGCCATAATGAAATAAAACTGGATGATGAAGAGGCAGATATTTTTCTAGAACATGACATGGTCAGGGAAGGCACCTCTGAGGAACAGAGATCCAATGGAAAAAAAATAAAATAAAATAAAAGGATGCAGCAGTGGGAAGAGCTGAAAAAGAGTCCAAATAGAAGGGCCAGGGTGGATGTCAGCATGACACATTCAAGGGACAAGCAAGACCAACCTGGACGTGGCAGGCAGAAAGAGGTGCGTCTAGAAAAGCAAACTGAGCCAAATCCCGTGGAACCTATGGTAAGGTGTTGGAATGTCATCTAAATGCCATGGGATACTTTGTTCGATGAGTGGCTAGGAAGACTAATTTCAATTACTTTATTACCACGGAACTCCACTGACGAAAGCACACTTTAAAAACATGCAAAGAAACATATTTTCTCCACCTATTGGCAAACCCAGTCCTCAAGGAGGCAAGAGTGGATTGGCTGTCATTGGGAGCTGAGTAAATCACCTATTGCCTGCAAATGTCTCCCCTTGTCTGGTTGCTCCAACATAAGCCAAACCTCTTTGATACTCGGGACACCAAAGGTTGTCCAACTCTGAAGAAGTAGGGGTTGATAGAAAAAGCATTTGGGAATTAAATATGTGCTCCAATCAGTTGAACTTTTATACAGATTGACTGCAGTGAAAAATTAAAACTTTGTGTAATCCAATAGAGTAAAATCAAAGGCCCCAAATAAATAAATAGCTGTCTTTTCTTTATTAGCTTTCCATCACCCCTGGATTCATTTGTAAGTCGCATTGTGTCACCTTTCTCTTCATTGGCAATGTTGCCTCTGAAAACTGTTCTGTTTATGTGAGCTCAGCAATCAGGCTTAAATGTACCAATATACTTTGTTCTAAAGTGTATATTTTTTCTGTCTCCCAAAGACATAGTGACTACTCCCTTTTATGGGAAACCAGTTATTAATCCAGTAAGTCTGCATGAATCAATATCTTTGTGAAATAAACCCGTGTTCAAGTTATTTTATGTTACATTGATGGGTAGCTAATTTTGGAACGGAGACATTTCTTCGAGAAACAGACGTAGCATAATTTAGTGGTGAAAACGTCAGTCACTATAGGTTGTATGTCTTTGTCCAGGCAAAAGAGGGCAGATTTATTGAAGGAACTGCAGCTATATATTCCCTGCTGCACTCTGACCCAAAACATCCATTTTGCTTAAAATTTTGTTTGGCAAAGTGACATCAACTGCAATCACTAACAGAAAGACAATGCCAAAAGCCATTGTTCTTGGGTTCTGATTCGACAGTATTATTGCAGGGCAATATGGTGACAACTTCAACAAGGCACCAACATGACGGTGCTTTTCTCTGCTGACGGATCTACAAAGGAACATCTGCATAGTACTAAGCAAATTTGTAAAATTTAGTCTGGGAAACACACTTCAGAATAACTCCTTTTTTCTAGTATCTAACAGCCCACAGAGAAGGGTGTGGCCCTTAGACTCTCTGTCTACCCCTGAGAGAACTTCTTCCTCAAGGCAATTCTCTTTCCCCTGTCTTTCCCATCCCACTGGTGTTTTAGGCCAAAACAAAAAGTATGGGAAGGAGAAAAGGGGGAAATCCAATGGACGCAGGAGGGGAGGGACAAGGAAACAAGAATGTAGGAAGACTCAGACATTGTAATAACCACTGACAAGGCTGGACAAAGAAAATTCACAAGCACGTCTGGATGAAGAGTCGTTTTGATACTGAAGTGGACAAAGTGTTTTAACTGAATTTTAGGTAAAATGGTAACCTAGGAACATATTTTCATTCCAGAATGAATACGAAAGTGCTCACTTAGCATGATAAGGAATTTCTCTTCTAAGCCGATAATCACCATCAAAATTAAGACTACAATAATGGAGACATTTGTGGTAAATTGTTCCATTAGTGGCCCCGATGAGTCATACCTCCCAGTTCCAGGCCATCCCACATTGACTCTGGACTTGGCCACGTTACTTGCTCTGGCTAACAGCTCATCAGCAACCATGAATCAAACACAAGACTGAACATTGGGGGCTGCCCTCTTGGACCATGGTTGCTTATGAAATTTTAATAATGGATAATATCTAAGCACTACTTTTTTTGAAAGGTTAAAACATTTTACATGTATTATTTATCCTTACCCCACCCTCTGAATTAATAATGTTACAAGGCCCATTTTACAGATGAGCAAACTGAGGTACAAATGTACAAAGAAGTAAGTGCCTTGTCCAGCGTCATACAGTGGACAAGTGATGGATCAGATGTAGACAAGGCTAGATGGGACTTGAGTCTGGGTAACAGTCTGGCTCAGAGAGAGGAGTGAACTGTGATTCACCACCCTTACTGCACTTTCCCCTGGCAACTCTCCTACCCACGCCACCCAAACAGGTGTGAAAATTTAATTGCTCTTAGTCCAGGAAACCTGGGAGAGTTTCACTATTTCTGAACTCTGGTCCTTTGCCCAGAGCTCTGTTTCCATGGGGCCTTATTCATACTGCTCCAAAAGCCACATCAGAACACTGGTGACAAAAGAAGACTTTAAGGATGGGTGGGCTTATGCGGCTGCCGAAGACACAGAGCTGACGATTTGAGAGCTCTGGCCTGAGAGTTCTGAGGGGTTTGGGGGCACCCAGATTTCGTAGTTGAGGAAAAAGCGCTTTTCACTTCTGCCTAATAGAACACATTGAAATGAGGTTTGGGCACCTCTTGGCCTTCCTCCCCCCAGAGCAGTCCAGTGCTCCTGGTGTGCTCCCACAGGGACACTGAGCATTCAGACGCGTCATCACATCCCAGAAGGGAGTGTTCCCTCCAGCTCCTTCTGGTCCAAAGCCCCACCTCCCCTCATCCCCACTTTGTAAAGGTGCTCATAAGCTTTGAGGACTCCAGAAATCAAAGGGTGATATAGGAATGGGAGGTGCCAAGAAAGAAGACCCTCCACAAGACCCCAAGAATACAGGGTGGCCAAGTCAAGAGCAAGGCCTGGGTTTTAATCTGCTGCTGTCCCTACCCGGTAGTCCTGGAGAAAGATCTCCCAGCACAGGTTCTACAGCAGGGCACACACCAGCTCCTACTGTCTGGAGGACAGGGTGAGGGGCAGGGCTGCAGTGGGACTCGTTTCATCTTCATATCCAGGCTGAGCTAAGAGCAGCTGTGTGTGTAGCAGTGGGGGTGGGGTGCGGGGGTGGGTACTCATGGACATGTGGGTGAGGGGCTGACTGTAGGATGGTATAGAAGGCAGAGCAACCCTGTAAGCTGCCTTCTGACTCAGAGGGTAGGATGGGGCCAGGGAACATCCAAGCCTCCAACACGGTCTTAACTCTGTTGCCACTTCCCTGCCAACAAGGGTGAACTCTATGGACTGACAGTATCCATCCCCAAGAGATACTGAAATCAAACGTCACCTACTGGAGACAAACCCTCTATTGCTGACATGTAGTGATTACAGCACAGGTATTTAACAGCAGGGAGGAATGGGCTCACAGAGAGAGCCTGGGGGAGGGGCACCTCCTCTCTCCTGCCTGATGTCTCGATCTGTGGGACAGGACGCCTTTATCCCAACTCGTCCAGGGTCCACAGTCCAAACACTGGAGCCAGGGCAAAGTCAGAAATGAAATTCAGCTGCAGGGCTCCACAGTCCCAAGAGCTTTCTCCCAAGCCTGAGCATCTATCGGAACTCCTGACTCCTTCCAGAGATGACATTCATTCCCTGGAGAGAGCAACTGCCCCCAGAGTGGGGATTGGAGCGGCTGCCCCCAACCAGCTTGCACAGAAGCTGTCTTCCTCTGCCTCACATGGAAGCATTTAAAGACATCCTTCAGTTCAAGGCACCTCTGATCTCCAGCACTGGCTCCCTGGCCCCAGCAACTGGGGGATTTCAGTTCAGGCAAAGAACTGTTTCCCAAGTTTCTCAAAGACACTCAGAAAGCCCCAAGGTGGGGGACCTGGTATGTCTCAGGAGGTCTTGTCCAGGCTCCTTTGCCCCAGGAAAGGGCATATCTGAAGGTAGAACAGACAGCGAAGTCTTGCAGGCATCCGATCTCAATGCTGCTCAGATGCACTTCTCTCCTTTCCTTTCTTTAGGTTTCTTTCATGAGATGTTCTCCATCCCAGGCAGGAAAACCATTTCCCTGCAAAATACAAAATCTATTGCTGAGCACTGCAAAGAGAATTAACCTTGATTACTACAGTAATTTCCTAATCAAAACTGGAGACCTGCTAATCAAGCTGGAATTGCCAGCTGCTTGATTTTTATAGTAACATAACCAAAATTGAGCATTTGGTAAACAGGGGGTAATGGCTGTGGTGCGAAGACTGCAGAAGGCGAGGCAGGGCCTGCCAGGCTGGAAGGAGGCTGGCCTTCGCTCCGCTGACCTGTCGGCAGGTGTGGCAGAAGCAGACACGCCAGAACCTCTCCTGAATGGGGCAGGAAGGCCCACTGAGACACACACAAGGGATGACGTAGGGGCCAAACCAGGTTTTTCTCACATGTCTTGTCTCAGGTTGAATGATGTGTTCCAGAAGCCAGCCCTTAGACGAGGGCACCAGTGTGGCTCTTCACGTAGGAGGTCATCCCAGGAAACATGAGGGGGTAGGCAGGAAAGGGAGGCAGGTCATGCAGGCATCCGTGAGCAGGTGGCTGCTGTGGGCAGCGGGGTTCGGGCCTGCTGGGATAGACTGGGACCCTGTGCGGGTGAGCCACAGGTTGGTCCCACCCAACAGGCGAAGGCTGTTCCTGGTGGTGTAAGCTCCCTGGCATTCCAGGCTGCCTCACCTGCAGGTACAGGCAGGGTCCTGTGGTGCGAGGGGCTTGCAGTAGGAACGTGGCACGTGAGCATCCTTGAGCATGCAGATGTGATATGGGCGGGGCTCCTACCAAGTCTGCTACACCACACAGCTCTTCCTCAACGTTCACACCCACAGGAGACCTCAGCCTCTCTGAAATGCACCTTCTGGGGAGAAGGCACCAAGCTCCCTCACACAACTATGCTTGTGTAATGCGCTCACTCTGCTGGGGATGCAGGGACGGGGTCAGCTAAGGAGGCTCCCCGGAGTTGAGGGACATGTGTGTGCCCAGAGCACCTCTCCTTTCTTCCCCAGTAGCACCTGCCACCCTGTGCTCTTCAATTTCTATTTCTATCCCTTCTGCTAGATGAAAGGTTGGACTGTGTCCTTATCTGCATCCTGCAAGTCTTGAAGAATCCCTGGCACACAGTGGGTTCTCAATAAATTCCTGCTGATCAGGTGATTTGACGAATTTCACTACGCTTGAGTGATCCACTCCACACTCAGACGGCAATGCCCCTCTCCCACAGGAGGAAATAGAAAACCTGGGTTCAGTCTAGGCTCAGAAACCTGGGACATCACTCAGTGGCCTCAAAATTCTAGGCAGCTGAGTCGAGAACTGGAGGGAAACACTCTGACTCTGAGCCACAGATGCTGCCTGGACCACAGACGATCCTCCCCTGCGTCACCCCGGCCTGGAACCCCTGACTCTGAGGACCACCTCCATCTCTGACCTCTCTTCTCGAGGCGACTGTGGTGAACAGCGTGGCAGTGAAGGGTATGCATACCGGAGTTCATTGTGACCCGCTCCATATCCTATGCTCTCAGCAAGTGTTCAATAATTAACAACAATGATCAAGGACACTTGGATTTAGTACCTCTACCTGAAAGCAGTGCTCCTGGCTGCTGTGCAGGAAACAGGCTGAAGGGGGCAACACTGGTGGCAAGAAAGTCTGTGCAGGGGCTCGGCTCGGCACAGAGGATGGCAGTGTGAATTAAGGGAAGGGGCGGTGGGCACAAGAATGGTCATGGAAGGACAGAGAGGGTAGGGAAAACTGCTTCCACACACGTCCCCACCCCCAGCCTGAGCTCTCCCAGGCCCGTCTCGAGAATGCTCAGGCTGTGTCGAGTCCTCTTGTCTTAGCCTTGAGAAAGGAAATAAAGAAGTTTTTTTTTTTCTTTACTAATGAATCTAAAACAAAGCGTTCATGAGAGTCAGAGAAAGTGGAGCCTCCCGCTGGGGCTGGGCCTGGAGGAGAGACTGCAGGGAGGACTGGCCAGCAGAGAAGAGGCTTGTCCTGGGGAGTGAGCCTGTGACAACCAGAGGTGATGGGCCGCCATCTCTAATGCAGCAATGGTGGTGAGGAAGACTAGAAAGGTCTGAGCAGCCCTCAAAACAGAAGCTGCATCTGAGGGATTTGCAGGAGGTGTCTCTGCCTAGTGGTTTTAGAGTCTGGAAAGATGCAGAAGTCAGGGAAGAAGCCCCTCTGAGCAGTCCTGGGTCACCCACTCTTGACACCACAGAGATGTCAATATGCAGAGACTTACCATCCAGCGCCGTGGACGAGGAGGGCAGGAGGTCCATAACAAATTACCTCTGCTGCTCACCGGCTGCTCCAAAGTGCCAGAGTTGGCAGGAGCCTACCCAGGAGCCTCCCAAAGCCTGGGTAATGCGAGTACTGGCATTCACTCCCTGCCCGCCCTACATCTCTGTCTCTGTGACCGTGACTTCAAGCAGTATCCAGTAGGGATGCTACAGGCTGCCCTCTGAGTAACCAGCTTCCGACGGAGCTCAATAATGATGCAGTCAGTAGACACCAAGGAGAAGGGGCCCCAGGGCTACTGTGGGTACAGGGACATGCAGCATATCTGTCTGTCTGACCTCACCCTGCCACCCTCCTGTATTATGTTTGGTCCAGGAACCAGGGCTCTTTTAAAATGAACTTAATTACTCAAAGAATACACGAACACATTCTTGCTGTAAAAACTTAAAAATTATGAACTTAGTTACTCAGAGAATACAGGAACACTTTCTTACAGTAAAAACTTAAAAATTATAAATAAAACTAAAGTTCCCTTTGACCCTCCCCATTCCAATTCCTGCCATATAGGATTATAATTATGCACACGGATGCAGCTTCCAGTCGCTTCCTTTGTATTCAGAGAAGACATATATGGTGCAGGTGAGTGGGAAGTTGTCATTCTTGCTGCCCTTACTCTCTCCGTGAATATGATTGGATGCTTCTCTGCTGCTCAGAGGTGAGCTATATGTCCTATGTCTGCTCACTCTCTACTTACTCATTCCCCGGGGATGGGCAGTTTGGTTAATTTCGGCCTTTGCTGTAAGCATCCTTCCATGTGACTCCTTGAGCAAAGTTTTACTGAAGCGCACACCCAGAGACAGAGATGCTGGAAGGACAGATCTGCTCATCTTATTAGTCATTCTAGAGATTGCCAGTTTGCTATCCTAAGGGTTTGTAAAAATGCATACTCCCACTCAGTTCCCACATCCTCCCAGCCTTTCATGGTGTCAGATTGAAAAGTTTTGCCAGTTTAGAGCATAGGATGCTGTTTTATTTTGCATATCATGGACAACTGGTGAAAATGAGCAGCTCTTGGTTTTGGCCATTGGATTTCACTGAAGAAGTTCTAGCCTTGTCCATTTTTCCTCTGAGATGTTTGTCTCTTTATTATTTATTTGCAGTTATTTATGTGTTTAGAGACCCACACATATCCTGGATATTAATGCTTTTAGTTATTAGATGCTACAAATCATGGAGATCTTTTTCCCCTCCTCCAACTTCTCCCCCTCTTCCTTTCTCTTCCTGTTTTGGGAAAATTCGGGTACTATTGAGAAAATATCTTTACCTGTGGCACATTCTGGGGACTTCTTCCTACCTCATCTCTGCAAAGTGAAAAGCCCCAAGCTTGTACTTGCTGCTTTAGGAGAGAAGCAGCGCTTGTCCTCTGCTTCCTTGGAGCTTTACGATTAATAAAAGCCATGAATTCTGATGATTCCAATGGACAAGGATGCCACGGATTACACACGCTCACACCTCTTCTCTGGGGTGGGTGGTAGACATGACTAATTAATCAGTGAAACCCCTCTCCTTGGACCTAGATATGGCCTCAGTATTCTTCCAAACAATAGCAGCCACCACACTCAGTTGGAGTGGGCATGTAAGAAAATCTATATGCTGTCACTGCCCCAGCATAATCAAGTGCATTTTAATCATCCCAGTTAACAAGGGATCCAAAGCCTTTCTACCTCACAAGAATTATCTTATCAGAGTTTTCATTAAAAAGAAAAACCCAGCGGGCTTCCCTGGTGGCGCAGTGGTTGAGAGTCCGCCTGCCGATGCAGGGGACCCGGGTTCGTGCCCCAGTCCGGGAAGATCCCACAAGCCGCGGAGCGGCTGGGCCCGTGAGCCATGGCCGCTGAGCCTGCGCGTCCGGAGCCTGTGCTCCGCAACGGGAGAGGCCACAACAGTGAGAGGCCCGCGTACCGCCAAAAAAAAGAAAAACCCAGCTAACTGGTTTCACCTCACCATTTAGGAAAATGATAATAATAACAAGCTAACGTTTATTGAGTGGTCACTATGTGCCAGACATGGTGTGAAATGCTTTACACGTATTTTCTCATGGAATCTAACAGCAGCTACTTAAGTGAAAGAATGTCATGTCACAGGATAGAGGCAAAAACAGTCCCTCTGTTGCTCTCAAGTTGACCCTTTCCTCTCCTTCCTCTCCTAAGATGCTGCTGAAAATCATCAGCTTTCCTTTCCGCCCAAACCATTATCTGTTAACATGTTTTTCTTCTGAGATGTTCAAAAACTTACTGGAGCACAGTGAGGTTTCTTGCCTTCATGGATCTGGAGTGTAGCTCTCAGCTCAGAGGGGAAATGTTAGAATGAAATTTCCCTGGATAGTGGTGCCCCACCAGACCCACCTGTAACGGACCATGGCTCCTATCTCAGGCCACTGTGAATATCAGTGGTGACAAGTTTGCACATCTCAGCCCTGGGGGAGTCACCTCACCTGGAAATACCCTGGAGGTGGCCCAACCAAGGGCAGACTAAAACAGGAATCCAAAAGCCCAGACCCCCTTGCCTCAAGGTGGGACAACTCGTGGTGCCATTAACGCTCCAGAGGTCTGCATGGACCTGAAAGTAGACTCCGGCTGAACCAGTATCCTTGCCTGGCTTCTTCCCTTGTCTTCCCCCCTTTCTCATCCCCCAACAGGTTACTTAGGACAGCACTAGCTCCACGAATCCCTAGCCTGAATGATCTAGGTACACTTAGTTCCAGAGTTGAAACTTCTGAGTATCTTTGCTTTAAAAATGATTGGACTTCTTTATCCAGCTATCCTTAAATGGACATTTAGCTTGCTTCCTTGGCTATTGTAAATAGTGTTGCAATAAACATTGGAGTGCGTGTATCTTTTCGAATGAAAGGGGGGAAGGATAAATTGGGAGATTGGAACTGACATATACACACTACTATATGTAAAATAGATAACTAATAAGAATGTACTCTATAGCACAGAGATGTCTACTCAGTACTCTGCAATGACCTATATGGGAAAAGAATCTAAAAAAGAGTGGACATATGTATATGTATAACTGAATCACTTTGCTGTACAGCAGAAACTAACACTGTATTGTAAATCAACTCAACTCCAATAAAAATTAATTGAAAAAAACTGTTGGGTTTTATTTAGGTGTAAGTTACCCAGATAAGCACCCCAGTTCTCTCCTTTTGCTTTTGCCTATGTAAACACATCACTAATGCTAGGAGAGTTCTTGTATTCCTTCATCCTCAGCTGTCCTAATAAAATAGGAAGCCAAGGGCATCAGACCCATTTTTGATATGGAAAAAACAAGTCACAGAAAGGCTAGTTTGCCTATGAAGTCTCTGTCTGGCAGATATCACGGGTTACCTGATTTGGGGGTCGAATATCTGTTTCTCTCTAGCTGCTCTGAGCTTCAGACTGAAACTTCCTCACCACCCCCTCATCTCCCTGGATCAGAAGTCAGGACCTGTCCTAATACGACAGATGAGAATGACCATCTCAGTTCAGTCAAAATCACAGGAATTTTCTGGGTTCTGTTTCTTCTTCAGGGGCTTCAAGTTCATACATCCAAGCAAGTCAGCATTCTCTGCGTTCCCTCTCACCTCTCCAGCTGCCTCATGCACAAGGCTTTATTCTCCCTGCAGGTCTCCCAAGAAGACTGAAGAGCCCACAGAATGATCTCTGGACAGAGCTTCTGGTCACCTGGTCCTCTCCTACTCCCAGCTTGCGGACAGGTGCCTCTTTTAGAATTTCATTTGGAGGCGCCAAACCAGCTTGAGGTTTCCAGGTGGAAAGTCATATCGAGAGGGGAACTGAATAGTAAGTATTGGAACCCAAGATTTCCTCTTCTCCTTTGCATCTGTATCTGAGGTGGTGACTCTCTAGAGGGGACAGGTGGACACTTTGCATTCAGGAGTGATATCGGAAGCTAGACCTTCAAAATGGCAAAGCACAAAACGCAAGAATGCATGGCGAGTTTCTGTGTTGTTACAGGGTGGTTTCCAAGTTGATGCCAATTTATTCCACGATAAAGAGCAACCTGCCTCACTTTGCCAAATCATGCAATCATCCTCTCCCCATCACATCAAGGAATGGGAGACGGCAACACACAGCATTACAACGTCACAAATCAATTTTATTGAAAACGTATTAGGTTTCAGTAAAACTGAAGGATCAGACACCAGAGGAGAGGAAGCCAGGGTAGAGGAGACAGCATACCAAGATTTACTTCTGAGTGCTACAAAATATTGAACTAAAAATAACATTAAAGGTGAAATTTGTAATGAATCTCAAACTGCTAAATTCCCCATGACTGGGTCTGCCAAAGGCTTTGCAGCAATCTTCTGTTCTTTGCTGTCTTTATTTAAATATTTTATACACTTTTCTATGTTCGTGTGCAGGGTGAACTGTCATTTATCTTTCAGTCCACTCGAAAATAGGTCTTAGGCTGTGTCATCTGAGCACTGGGTGGAGTGGGTCTGAGCTGAGCGGGGGGTTGGAATGGGGTGCTAAATGAAGACAGATACTTAATGTACTTTTGGTGTACTTAGAATTGGCTGTCATGGTTTCTGCCTTAAACCTGATTTGTAATTCTATGGGTTTCGTGACATTATGATAAGATGAGATGTGCCTAGGACTCCCGTTTAGCAGGGACATTGATGGGCATTTGAGTTAAAGAGAGTGGTTGACGGGAGTGAGGCGGGATTCAGACCCAAGGCTTAATGCTCGGCAGAGAGCCAGCTCCGTCTGGAGCGGTAGTATTTCACACTTTTTTATACATTAGACTTTGCCAAAGTGAACTTTTGGAAGAATAAAACATTTCCAAGATAAATTCAATTTTCCCTAGTGTTGAACTTAACTTTCTATGGCACTGGATGGTTTACTTGAGTTTGGGTGAAAGAGTGCGTTTTCCTGGTTTGCAGGCTGAGAGGGGGGATAGAGAGTAAACGGTGAGGCCGGGGAAGAAAGCAAAGGAAGGAGGAGTGTGGGGCAGTGAGCGTGGAAACCCTTGGAAGAAGACCCTCCTGTACTCATCACACGAAAGCCTGTGTGTGTGTGTGTGTGTGTGTGTGTGTGTGTGTGTGTGTGTGTGTTGGGGATGCAGACATATCCCCTATGAAGTCCTCCATTTGTTTCTGCAGAGGGGCTGGGGTGCCCAGCATATTGGAGCATCACATACATAGTCTGATGAGCTGGACAGTCTGGGGTGATGAAGATGCTGGGGGCACAGGGTCCTGCGCAGCCCCTTCGCCTTCCCCAGCTGCTGGCCAAATGCCACCTATGCTCAGCCGTCACCTCCTGGGGCAGTGCCTTTCCCTGCAGCCTGGCATAGGACGGACAGCTTCCTCTCTGCCAGTAGAAGGGTTTCTGCTCCACCCTGCTGCTGACCTTCCCCCTTCCCCTGTCGTATTCCTGGACCTACCCACCAACACCTTCTCTTTCAAAGGGCTCTCTCCTCCAGTGTTCAAGACTCTGACACCTGCCAATGCTGCTGGCAATGTGGCCGGTGGGATCTGTAGGGTGTCTCCTAAGAGGGTAAACCATGGTTCACGTAGAAACATTGGTACGGACATAGTTACAAAGGTGTGGACACCACCCCAGGCCCCCTACACTGGCTTTTCTCTAAGAGCCATAGATCTAGGATACACATCTGGTTTCTCTCAGTACATACAGGGGATAGCCAGCACTGGGCAGCTCATTATCTCCATGCTTCCCCCTCCTCTGTCCCCACCTTATGCTCCTCCCATATGTCCATATGTCCATGCAGGATCCAGCAAACCCCATAGCACTCAGGCTGGACTGGCTCCAACCCACACTCAGACTCTCACAGGTTTGTGACAGTGGGAAATCAGCCAGCCTTGCTACAGGGAGTTGAATGGTGGTTCTCAAAATGATGTGTCCATGTCCTAACCCTCAGAATCTGTATGTCCTTGTCTGGAAAAAAAAAAAAAAAAGGTCTTTGCAGATGCAATTAAGAATCTCAAGATGAGATCACCATGGGTTATCCGGATGGGCCCTGAATCCAATGCCAAGTGTCCTTATATGACATGGAAGAGGAGACACAAGAGAAGAGGAGAGACCAATGTGAAGACAGGCACGGATGGGAGTGATGCTGCCGCAAGCCAAGGAATGCATGGAGCCACCGGAAAAGGCAAGGAACAGAATTTCCCCAAGAGCCTTTGGTGGGAGCACATTCCTGACTTCAGGACACCTTGACTTCAGACTTCTGACCTCCAGAACTGTGGAAGAATAAATTTCTGTTGTTTTAAACTGGCCAGTTTGTGGTCATCGTTATGACATCCCTAGGAGACAAACGTGCTCTCTGACGCTCAGTTTCCTAGTCTAAATGGGAATGTTGTCGTGCCTAAGGGAATTTTGAGGGAGTGCATACGTCAAGGTGAGGGTCAGGTAGCCAGGAGCTGGCACCACTGACACTCGTGATGTCCCTTCCTGCCCTGGCCCCACTTGCTCTTTCTCCTGTATCCACATATTCTGGGATGACTTTCCTGGCTTCCCTCTGCCTGTAGGAATCCTGTCCCACTTTCAAATGGCATGTCCTACTTGGCCATTCAGGACATCCACAGAGACTGTTCTCCCCTGATTGGGGGGGAGGGGGTGGTACTTGACCTCAGGGTCAGCAGGATCCAGCCCCAGCCCCTGCTGGACCTCAGGGTATCAGAAGAGCAGCTGTCTCTCCATCTAGGGTCCTTGGGCCTCCACCCAAACCATGCCCAGGGCCGTGCTGTTCACAGAGGCCCACATAGCTGCAGCCACCGTCAGAGCTCCTTTGGCTGCAAGTAGCAGGGGCCACTCATTCAGTCTCAAGCAACCAAGCGAATTCTGTCATTAGGAAGCAGAGACCAGTGGAGGAACCCAGGGCAGGGAGGATGGGGACACTGCCAGGCCCCAAGCTGGCATCTCCTCCTCCTCTGTCTCCCTCTGCAGACAGCTTTTGCTGCTTCTTTAGGACAAAAGAGAGAAATCCATGGGTCCCCAGCCACTGTCTCCAGCACATTGATGGGAGGAGGCTGGCCCCCAGAGCCTTGCCACCCTAAGTCCCTTCAAAAAGAAGATGACCCACTCAGCCTGGGGCAAACCCACTCACTCTGGCTCCACTCCACAAGACGATGATAGAAAGGCCAACATGGCCTTGAGTACCAGTCTTGGCAACGGGCGTCAGTTCTCAGACACAGGGGGGAACAGGTAGAGCAGATTCCCTTCTTCCCCCCCAAAAAACTTCAACCACTGCTCATCATTCCATCAGACCCCAGGCTGTATAACCAGATGACTTTCTCTGGAGGATCAAGCCTGACTCGGCTTCTACCCACCCCAACCCCGGTGACCTGCTTCTCTGCAGGGACTTGATAACATTGTAGGTGATAAGGGGGGTTGTATGGTTGGAGATGAAGAGGAGGGGCCTGGTGAAAACTTCTGCCTATGCATCTGTAGATCCCTTCCCCCAGTGGCCCACAATTCCCACCAGGACTGTCCTGGAGACCCTCGTCAGGTTATGTGTATCCTCAGACCTCCGGAATGTGTGAACCTCCTAAGTGTTTGGGGCCTCCAGCCCTCCAGGTGTTCAGAAGACGTGAGGACAGAGGCTGAGGCTGGCTGTGTCCAGAAGTACCTGCGGGCTGGCCTTTTCCTCTCCCTTCTACGCACAAGCTTCTCCTAGACTAGGAGGTCAGTCTCCAGACAGGGTGTCCATAGACTGCGGTCTTTACCTCCTTCTCCCTTCCTGTGCCCTCAGTTGGCCTCTCCGGGCCTCAGTCTCTTCATCTGGAAGATGGACATGGTAAGGCCAGGCGGTGGTCCTGAGCATCCTATGAGATGCGTCGAGAAGGGAAATCACGATATGAATGCAACAATTCAGAGAGACTCAGGACAAGGCAAGGGCCCCTTGGCTTGCCTGTTAGGAAGGCAACATTTCCATTGGTAGGTGTGGAGTCAGGCTCTTGGGGCGCAGGATGGAGGAAATGCTGTGAGCAGCCTGGTATCATTTCTCAGACAGAGAAGAGCCAGGCCCTGGGAGGGCAGGGCAGCCTGCCTGTCTTGCTGTGGTTCTGCTAGGTTAACTCCCAGCAGGAGGATGTCCTGCCCTGCCCTCTCTTTGTCCCCTTAATCTCTCTATGTTTCCTCACTGATCCTGAGCATATATGCATTGACTTGTGACCCTCTTGCTGGTCACGGAATGCGGGCATTCACACGAGAGAGACAAGGCGATGATGAGCTCTCCGCAAACATCCAGCCAGCAGGAGGGGGAGGGCCAGCCCTCTCCTGGGGACGCCACAGAGCTGCAGCCTGACCTGTGACTCTGAGCTCTTCCCTAGCAAGGAGGACACGTGTCCTGGGGAAGTTGGCCAGAAAATGGTAGAGAGGGGACAAGAGACTGCACGTCTGTGGAGCGAATACTTATGGCAATATGTATACGCCCAGCCTGAGCCTGATGACCAAGGAAGCCACGGGTGGCAGTCAGGACAATGGACCCCAAAGACATCAGGTGTCTTAGGCCATTCAGGCTGGTATAACAAAATATCACATACTGGGTAGTTTAATAAAACAAAAATTTGTTTCTCACCGTTCTGGAGGCTGGGAGTCCAAGATCAAGGTGCCTGCATGGCCGGCTGCTGGTGAAAGTTTTATTCCTGGTTCAGAGTCATCACCTCACTGTGTTCACACAGATGGAAGGGGAGAGGGATCTCTCTGGAGCCTATTTTATAAGGTACTAATCCCATTCTTGAGGATTTCATCCTCATGACTTAAGTTCCTCCCAAAGGCCCCACCTCCTAATGCCACCGTCTTTGAGGGTTAAGATTTCAACATACGGGTTTGCATATTCAGACCATAGCGGGTCCAAATCTCTGGAACTATGAATGTCACCCCATAAGGATGTAATCTGCAGATGTGATTAAGTGAAGGACCTTAAGATGGTTTGATTATCTTGGTGGCCCCAAAGGCAATCATAAGGGACCTTAGGAGAGGGAGGCAGAGGGAAATTCGACACACACAGAGGAGAAGGTAATGTGAAGATGGAACAAAAGAGGTTTGAAGATGCTGGCTTTGAAAACTGGAGGAATGCAGCCACAAGCCAAAGAATGCTAGCTGCCACCAGAAGATGGAAGAGGCAAGGAATAGGTTCTCCCCCAGAGCTTCCTGCTGGAGCAGGACCATGCTGACACCTTGATTTGGGCCCAGTGATACTGATTTCAGACCTCTGGCCTCCAGAACTGTGAGATAATAAATGTCTGTTGTTTTAAATCACCAAACTTTTTGGCAATTTGTTGCAGCAGACACGGGAAACTGACACGCCATGTAAAACAGGACTTCCTCACAAGAAGTCGCAACAGAACTGTGGCTTAGGGCACCAGATCCCAGAGTCACTAGCTGGGGGCTCTGTGTCCCCAAGCTCCAGAGCATGGGGTCACAGTCAGACCTGTCTAGCTCCCCGAGTCTCTTCCAAGGGTCACATGCTCCAGTCAAATGTGAGCTCCTGGAGCATCAAGGCTATGTGCTATGCATCCCTGTATGCCCCAAACTCAGCACAGTACCGAAAAATGAGTATAAAGAATTATTTTTTAGTTATCAGCACAAGTAGGCAGTAATGGAATGTGAGTTAGTAAATGAACAGGACAGGGTCTGCCCTGTGGATGGCGGATATCTGAGAGCATCTTCTTGTATTATTATTTGCCTTGCATTGGATAAGCCTCTTGAAACATGTGCCTTGCCTTCCCAACAAACCAAAAGGCTCCTGAAGGTAGGGACCTCCTCCCTCTCAGCAGAGACCTGCACCGGACTTACAACTTAGCGGGTGCTCAGTGAAAACCCATTGACTGATTGGCTGGTGATAGATTGAACACCTGGATTCAGCTGTACCTGAAATTGCAGGCCCTTTGTCTACATTTCATCTAATCCAGTTTAACTGTTTTATACCCGCCACCAAAACTAGTGTCAACTACAGAATGAAGTGCACAGTCCCAGGGCTGGAAGGGGCTGCAAACCACATATTGAAGCACATCCAGGTGGAGAATGAATATTTGCCCTGAAAGGACATCTACCCATTGGCTTAGGGTGAACAGGACTCTGAGCCCTATTTTAAAATATGGACTACAAGGGTCTCAAAATTCAGATTCTGTAATTCTGGGGAAGGCCCAGGAAGGTGCATTTTTAATTAGCCTCTGAAACAAGGGTCTTGTTCCAAGGCCACCTATAATGATAGACACTGATGAAACCCCCTGAGGTAGAAATAATGAAGCTTTCCAGCTCTCCATGGACCTGCCACTGAACTTGAAAATATGCTCTCTGCTTAAGCAATAGGCATGATTTTTAAAATGCAGGAGAAATAAACAACACAAAATGATCTGGCTCCATTTGGGGAGGAGCCCAACTGGACATCAGTCAGGATCTGTTTGCATGTGCGGATGCTCCAAGGCAAAAGCCGTCTCATGAAAATGCAATGCAGAGGAAATTGCAGCAAGACACTAAGTGAACAGAGTGTGAACGCATGGAGAAGTTTTGGTGTAATCATGTCTTTTCTGAGGGTTGGCGATTACTTCTGAAAATTCTGGATTCACAGCACGTGCTTTGGTAGAGGCAGCTGCCACTCTAGAAGCCAAACTTCGAGCCAACAAAGATTGTCCTTGGAGCTGAGTGTCCTTGTCTTTGAGATGAGGCCTGAGTCCCGCCAGCAGCCTAGCACTGCAGGGTTCTGGCTGTGTGTCCTATGCAGAGAGACCACCGTCACGTTGCTTCTTCTTTCAGGAGAGTGAAACATTTGCCCCAGTTTACCCCGGACATGCGGTATTCCCTCAACATTCATTTAAGAGCTGCTGTGGTGAATCACAGAAATAGGGAGGGAAACAAGAGAGAAGCTGGAACTGGGAGTTAGGGGGCTATTGGAACCACAGAAAGGCTTCCTCCCTTCTCTGGTCCTCAGCATCCCACCTGTTCAATGAGGGACCTGGACTCCATCGATAGGGGTACTTAGTAATAGGAGTAGTTGAAAAGGTTTGACGTAGCACATGGACAACCCATGAAATAACAGTAGATACCACAATGAGAAAATTTTCCCATGTTTTATTTAACTTTTTTTTTTCTTAAATCACTCTGATTACAACAAAGTCAAAGACTCAGTTTGGTGTCAGGACACTTTAAACATCTTTCTCACATTTTGCTCATCTTTTTCAACAAAAAGGGAATAGACCTGAGGCTCAGAGCTCTGGGCATGCAAAAGCATCAGGCTAGCTTTTAGTGACGCTCTCTTGTTTTCACTTTATTCAAGGCAAGTGATTGTGGTCTTACATCTGCTGTAATAATGTAAGGGTTCCTTTCAAATAAATGTGAGTGAGGCATGCCGCAGAGCAACTAAGCCCGTGTGCCACAACTACTGAGCCTGCGCGTCTGGAGCCTGTGCTCCGCAACGGGAGAGGCCGCGACAGTGAGAGGCCCACGCACCGCGATGAAGAGTGGCCCCTGCTCGCCGCAATTGGAGAAAGTCCTCGCACAGAAACGAAGACCCAACACAGCCAACTATAAATAAGTAAATAAATAAATAAATTTATTTTTTAAAAAATGTGAGTGAGGACAAAGAGTGGGACAAATGGGATAGATGCACTGGGTAAATATAAGTGCAGATGTTAGGTGGAGAGAGGTATCAGGTACCTGATATTTGGGGATACCTGTACCTCTCTATCCCTAAGAAACCCTCCAGCTCATCTTTCTCTCAGGCCTCATGAGAACCAGTCAATTATTCTCAAATGGCTAGATTTTGCCCCTGGTTTCCATTTAGAAGCTAGATCTGCAATAACCATGGGCCATGTAGCATGACAATTGCCTTTCTTTTCCTGCTGAAACCCCCAACCTACAGCCACAGAAAACATCCTTTCTCTCTTAGGCCACTGACGATTGCACCATCTTGGATTCCCTTGACGCTAATATTTCCATCGAAAGACATTTATTTGGGGTGTGTACTATATCAGAATCCAGCAAATTTTTCCTCCTGCCTGTGTACATTAAAATTACTCATTATGATTCAAATTACTTTCAAATTATGCTCACCTGGATTTCTGTGCTTCATAAAGACTCCCTTGCCTGTCTCTTTCCGAGGTTATAAGTTAAAATATTTTTATTACGATAGAAACAACTTTACAGACTCCACAGACATTTGCTAACCCGTGGATAAGACAGCTTCATACTGAGTAAGCCCTCTGTCCCGCCCAGACTGAAGGAGGGGAAACCGAGGACGAGAGCTTTGGGAATTAATGCTGCTTCAAGTGTGAACGCGAGGCTTTGTGTGTCAGTTCTGGTGGTACATGAGTTCCAGCCCTGCAACGTGGGTTAACTTCACCCATCACTGGCATTTTGGAGGGAGTTAGGTACCAGCCCTGGAGTCCTCAATAAGAATGCTGGCATTCTCCAACCTTCATCCAGGAATAAAAAGTATAGGAAAATACATTCTAGCTACTCTGAGAGGGAACTTTCTAACATTCAAAATTTTCAGCAAGGAAAAGGGTTGACTTCATATGTAGTGAGTCTGAAGGCACCACAGGAAGATTCTCATCAGACCTTCAGAGGCTGGATGGTCACCTGCTGTCGTAAAAGTTCGAGCACAACTTCTAGCCCTAGTACTGTGCACTTCATCCCTGAGTTTGACAAGAGTTTAGTGAAAGATACCGGCTCAAATTGAATTAGGTAAAATGCATTGTAGACAAAAGAACTGTAAATCCAGGTACAGTTGGGTCCAGGTGTTTGAATGACATCATCGGGAAGCCATGTCTCTCCCCTCCTCTTTTATACTTTCCTAGTAGCTTCATCCTCCAGAAAGCAGCCAACAGGGCCTCCAGCTGCTCCAGGCTAAAACCCTACCAGTCAAGTGGCCTGAGCAGGAGAAAGACTCTTTCCCAGTTGGTCCCACAAAGGTCTTGAGGTTTTCCTAAGAAAATAATCAGAGACGCTCACAAAAATCCATTACAGGAGTGTTCATTTGTTTCGACTTTTTATTGGAAAATAATTGAAACACCTTAAATATCCAGTGATGGAAGACTGATTAAATAAATAGTAGTATACCCAAATAGTAGAATACAATTCAACCAGTAAAAATTGATAAAAAATGGTACAAATGAAATTGTTTACAAAATAGAAACAGAGTCACAGATCTTGACATCAAACTTATGGTTACCAAAGGTGAAACATAGGGGGAAGTGATAAATTAGGAGATTGGGATTAAGATGTACACACTACTGTATATAAAGTAGATAACTAACACGGACCTACTGTAGAGCACAGGGAACGCTACTCAATATTCTGTAATAACCTATATGGGAAAAGAATCTGAAAAAGAATGGTTATATGTATATGTATAACTGAATCACTTTTCTGTACACCTGAAACAAACACAACCTTGTAAATCAACTATACTCCAATACAAATTCTCAAAAATAAATAAATAAAAGTAGCCTGGAAGAAAAAAATTTAAATAAATAAACAGTATAGCCAAGTAGTGGAATACTACGCAACCAGTAAAAAGTGTGCTTTCAGAGAGTACTAATGATGATAATAAAATATTCTTGACATGTTGATAAGCAAGATATGGAAATAAATAATAAGGTCGTAGTTTTGTTACAAAGTAATTTATTAATGAAAAACTAGATACAGTGAATTCCCTGGCAGTCCAGTGGTTAGGACTCAGGGCTTTCACTACTGGGGCCCGGGTTTGGTCCCTGGCCGGGGAGCTAAGATTGGGCAAGCTATGCAGTGTGGCCAAATTCAAAAAAAGAAAAAGGAAAAACTAGATGCAAATGCACGAATATATATTCTCCATGTGGAGGAATTACAATGATATTATAATAAAAATTTTTTTCCAAGTTACCTATTATGAATATGTATTACTTTACATACTTAGGAAAAGGTAAACAAATATTGTTTAAAACCCTAGATTAGGTGTATAGTGGCTGACCAGAGAACCCTGGACATGGAGCAGCAGAAAGACCCACAGAAACTGCTCATTCTCTGATCTGCAACTGGATTGGTTCTTATGGAATGTATAGTCCACTGTGGGAGAAGGCAGGATGCTGTTTGCTTCTCTGATGACACAACCAGGAGAGCTGGAGCAATGGGCCAGCCAGGGACCTGCAGATGAACTCTGGCCCAGCTCCCAGCCTTCCAGCCGCTAGCTCTCTACTCAGCCTCGCAGATTAGTATACCCACACCCAGGAGACAGCATGCAAGGCCATGGTCAGAGACAACTGAAAAGCAGTCATTCCAAATATTTAATGAGATTCTCTCTCTCTTTCTCTCTCTTTCTCTCTCTCTCTCTGTCTCTCTCTCTCTCTCTCTCTCTCTCTCACACACACACACACACACACACACACACACACTCACGCTATATTGTTAAACCAGACTGTATATTTGATATAGTTTTATGGCACAGACACTTCAAAACCTTGCAGGCCTCCTGGATGTCTGTTCATTTTACATTTGGGCTTCCTAGGAAAAGCAGTATCACCTCTCCTGGTATGAATCACACTCATCAGTGGCCCATGGAGCCATCAGGGTGATGGGCACACTGCAGAGTGAGCCCCAGCACCAATGCCCCTGACTACAGCCAGAATCCTGCAAACCCCTCAGTTGCAACGTTACAAGGTGACAGCCTGAAGTTGTTGCTGCCCTCTGTTTCCAAGAGCAATTCTGAGACCCACCCAAACACCACACCTTCCCAAACAGACCTTCCTCTGCCTGAATCATTGGCTTTTCATTGCTCTGCCTGCTCCAGATAATTCCTGATCCATCCTCTCCTCTTTTGAGGTCACCTGAGAATGGGTTTTAGGGAAACGTGAGTTGTGGCCACATATTTGAGGGTAGGGAGGCCAAGACTTGGCAGGAATGACAAGAGTGAAAACTGCATATGAAGTAAAGGACAAATGCATTCACTTATTCACTGAGAGCCTACATAAATATACTAGCTTCTCTGAACACATTGCTGTGCAAGGGACACAGGCCTGTCCTTACGAGCCACAGAGGGTGACAGACAGTCAGATAACTGTGAGCTCATATGAGAACAGCTGGGTGCAGCCTGTTCAGGAAAAGTAACACATGCTATTTAAAAACAACAAACACCCCAACATAATGAATGAATGAATGAATGAATGAATGAAGACTTATAGCAGAGTGGTCTGGCCCAGTTTGGGGGCAAGGAAGAGCCATTCAAACTGAGATCTGAGAAAAAAGATGGGCAGGAACTAAGCCAGGGAAGACAGAGAGCTCCAGCAGGAGGGAGAACAAACGCCCAGGAGGGAGGGAGAGAGGGTCCTGAGGTTTTGGGACCAAGAGCACGCAGGGGATTTAGGTCTGGTAGGGATAATTCTGGTTGTTTCTCCAGGAACAGTAAGAAGTGGTGTTTTAACTGCCTCTGGCCTCCTGGGTGGCCCAGATACAAGCCCCATCTTTCACTTCTGAGCAGGCCAGTTGAGCTGCATCAGTTCTGAGTGGACGTGTTAAGAGAACACCGGCCTGAGAGCACTGGGGCCCCCATGGCAGGATGTCCTTGGACCACAGTCATAGACACAGTGGGAGGAACTGGGGGCATTTAGCTGGAGAAACTGGTCTCTGCCTTGAGCAGTTCAAGCCACCTCGTGGCAGACAGAGGACGGCTCAGGGTGAGCCTAGAGAGCGGCTCCCTGTCCACGGAGGCAAACTGCGGGACTTGGAGGAAGAACCTGGCCGTGGTGAGCGCTGCCCATGGCTCCTGGTCTCAGGAGGCCACACAGTGCCTCCCCATCTCTGGAGGCAGGCGCTGGACATGTCAGGGAAGCTATGGAGGGGCTTCTGCACTGGGACCCGGCAGTTTCCCTCAGGAGGGCTCAGAGTCCCCGAGTGAAACCTAAATCTGGCCCTCACCTTTACGCCTTTCCTCCCGCTCTGCCTTGGGCCAAAGATGGGTGTATGTAACTCTCACTGTTGCAAGGGCAATAAAAAACAGGCAGACAAAAGCATCCAAGTGGATTAGGCATGAGTCAGTGAGAGGTCTAAGGGTGGTCTAGCCAGGGGCTTAAACTCTGTCCTGGGAACTCATTCGCAGCATGCCTGGACACAGGGCAAACAAATGCGCATCAGCCGCCCCACGATGATCACACCTTCCTTTCAGCGACTGGGCAGAAAAGCTGCTTCTCATCCCTGGAGATTCAGGCATAAGCCCTGCATCCAACTCTTAGCTGCCCAGATGGGGCCACGGAGCCACTCAGGACCAGCCTCAGGGGACTGACTGGCTGGAGGCAGCTCACTGATTCAGGCTGGACCACAGGTTCTCCCTGGAACTGGGGCCAGTGGAGGGAGAGGGGGACGCAGTTTCTAATCACCCAAACATCACCATCACAGCCTGAGAATATGGGAGAAGCACTTTCCTCCAAGGAAAACCAAAATGCTGTCAGTAGAAGAAGGAGGGAAAAGAGCTGGGCCATAAAAACCGACAGCTGTCCACTCCATTACAGAAGGACACCCACTCGTGGGCTCCCAGGTCCAACCCCACCTCCCCCAGCCTCCGCTTCAGCCCCAGAGAGCCTCCCACCGGAAGTGCTTGTGGACAGCAGGAGGGGAGCATGTCACCCAGTTTATACACTTTATCACATGCCTAGCAAAACCCACCTGTGAAGATGAGGGTCTCCTCATCTTCTCCCCACTCCCCACTAATGTTTGCTGTTAAAACAGCCCCGTCCCCTGCTCAGCACAGCGTTGCTGCTCTGAGAATGTACACCTTCCCTATGACTTTAATTATCCTTCCAGACTCATTAGCACTAACAGCAGATGTTCTGACCTGAGGTGAGAAGGGAGCCGAGTTTGGGGTTTTCCCTGAACTTTTTGTGTGTGTGTGTGTGTGGTACACGGGCCTCTCACTGTTGTGGCCTCTCCCGTTGCGGAGCACAGGCACCGGACGCGCAGGCTCAACGGCCATGGCTCACAGGCCCAGCCGCTCCACGGCATGTGGGATCTTCCTGGACCGGGGCACGAACCCGTGTCCCCTGCATCGGCAGGCGGACTCTCAACCACTGAGCCACCAGGGAAGCCCTTCCCTGAGCTTTTCTTCCCACTTCATTAAGAAGTTTTTCACAAAACATAGTATTTCTCTCTTTGGGGCCAAAAAAAAAAAATGGAATTACTTTTTTCTGACTTT
>RJWK010023848.1:0-28807 GCA_004363435.1 Platanista minor | reverse complement strand
GCGGCCACGGCTCCCGGGCCCAGCCGCTCCGCGGCATGTGGGATCTTCCCGGACCGGGGCACGAACCCGCGTCCCCTGCATCGGCAGGCGGACTCTCAACCACTGCGCCACCAGGGAAGCCCTATTTTTAGTTTTTTAAGGAACCTCCATACTGTTCTCCATAGTGGCTGTATCAGTTTACATTCCCACCAACAGTGCAGGAGGGTTCCATTTTCTCCACATCCTCTCCAGCATTTATTGTTTGTAGATTTTTTGATGATGGCCATTCTGACCAGTGTGAGGTGATACCTCGTAGTTTTTTGGTTTTTTGTTTCATCAATTTACTTATTGGTTTGTTTTTGGCTGCGTTGGGTCTTCGTTGCTGTGCGCTGGCTTTCTCTAGTTGCTGCGAGTGGGGGCTGCTCTTCGTTGTGGTGCACGGGCTTCTCATTGCGGTGGTTAGTAGTGGAGCACGGGCTCTAGGCGCACAGGCTTCAGTCGTTGTGGCACGTGGGCTCAGTAGTTGCGGCTTGTGGGCTCTTGAGCGCAGGCTCAGTAATTGTGGCGCACAGGCTTAGTTGCTCCGCAGCATGTGGGATCTTCATGGGCCAGGGCTCGAACCCGTGACCCCTGCCTTGGCAGGCAGATTCTTAACCACTGCGCCACCAGGGAAGCCCCCTCGTTGTAGTTTTGATTTGCATTTCTCTAATGATTAGTGATGTTGAGCATCTTTTCATGTGTTGGAAGTCTGTATATCTTCTTCGGAGAAATGTCTGTTTAGGTCTTCTGCCCGTTTTTGGATTGGGTGGTTGTTTTTTTTTTTGATATTGAGCAGCTTGTATATTTTGGAGATTAATCCTTTGTCAGTTGCTTCGTTTGCAAATATTTTCTCCCGTTCTGAGTGTTGTCTTTTTTATGGTTTCCTTTGCTGTGCAAAAGCTTTTAAGTTTCATTAGGTCCCATTTGTTTATTTTTGTTTTTATTTCCATTTCTCTAGGAGGTGGGTCAAAAAGGATCTTGCTGTGATTTATGTCATAGAGTGTTCTGCCTATGTTTTCCTCTAAGAGTTTGATAGTGTCTGACCTTACATTTGGGTCTTTAATCCATTTTGAGGTTTTTCTATGTACATGGTGTCAGGGAGTGTTCTAATTTCATTCGTTTACATGTAGCTGTCCAGTTTTCCCAGCACCGCTTCTGTCTTTTCTCCATTGTATATTCTTGCCTCCTTTATCAAAGATAAGGTGACCATATGTGCGTGGGTTTATCTCTGGGCTTTGTATCCTGTTCTGTCGATCTTTGTTTCTGTTTTTGTGCCAGTACCATACTGTCTTTTTTTTAAATAAATTTATTTATCTAGCAATCTATCTATCTATCTATTTATTTACTTACTTATGGCTGTGTTGGGTCTTCGTTTCTGTGTGAGGGCTTTCTCTAGTTGCGGTGGGCGGGGGCCACTCTTCATCCCGGTGCGCAGGCCTCTCACTGTCGCGGCCTCTCTTGTTGCGGAGCACAGGCTCCAGACACGCAGGTTCAGTAGTTGTGGCTCACGGGTCTAGTTGCTCCGTGGCATGTGGGATCCTCCCAGACCAGGGCTCGAACCCGTGTCCCCTGCATTGGCAGGCAGATAGATTCTCAACCACTGCACCACCATGGAAGCCCCACGCTGTCTTGATTACTGTAGCTTTGTAGTATAGTCTGAAGTCAGGGAACCTGTTTGCTCCAGCTCTGTTTTTCTTTCTCAAGATTGCTTTGGGTATTTGGGGGTCTTTTGTGTTTCCATAAAAATTGTGAAATTTTTTGTTCTAGTTCTGTGAAAAATGCCAGTGGTAGTTTGATAGGGATTGCATTGAATCTCTAGATTGCTTTGGGTAGTAGAGTCATTTTCACAAGGTCGAGTCTTCCAATCCAAGAACATGGTATATCTCTCCGTCTGTTTGTATCATCTTTAATTTCTTTCATCAGTGTCTTCTAATTCTCTGCATACAGGTCTTTTGTCTCCTTTCTACGATTTGGATTCCTTTTATTTCCTTTTCTTCTCTGATTGCTGTGGCTAAAACTACCAAAACTATGTTGAATAATAGTGGTGAGAGTGAACAACCTCGTCTTGTTCCTGATCTTAGTGGAAATGGTTTCAGTTTTTCACCATTAGGGACGACGTTGGCTGTGGGTTTGTCATATACGGCCTTTATTATGTTGAGGTAAGTTCCCTCTGTGCCTACTTTCTGGAGAGTTTTTATCAGAATTGGGTGTTGAATTTTGTCGAAAGCTTTTTCTGCATCTATTGAGATGATCATACGGTTTTTATCCTTCAATTTGTTAATTTGGTGTATCACGTTGATTGATTTTGAATTGAGTTTTGGGTGTCATGAATGATAGGTTGCAGAGACCCTGAGTTCTGTTATATCCTTCTGAGGAGTTCTGCTGGTTTGCTTTCACATCTAGTTAATGTGATTGGATTGAAACTGTAGACTCTGCCTCCTGAGATCTCAGTGTGGTTACGCTGGCCTGTGTTTGGCGTCTTGGCATGTGGGTGGTCAGGAGGCAGCCAGAAAAAAGGGGAGCTTGGGGCCCATCTCTGCTGCCTCCTGTGGTGATTCTCCCTCACCTGTCTCCACTCTGGTCTCCTGCTCTCCATCCTAGTGGTCTTCAAGCCAGTGAGACCCTCCCTCTCTGGGTCTGAGACTGGGGCCTGCCCTTCTGCCAAATGCCGTAAACCCAGAAACGTCTCCTAGTTTCATTCCCTCCTTGCAAGTATCGAGTCCCATGCTGTATCTGCCCACCTTTTCACATTTTTTATATTTCTTTTAGAGTTTATATTTATCTGGGATGTGTTTAGTCCAAGAGGAAGTACTTGGCCATTACTGGACACAGAACCCTGTATCAATTTCTTTTATTAAAAAAAAAAAAACAAAAAAAAACAAAGACCTTTTTTTGATTACAGAAGTAATACATGTTCATTGTAAAACATTTAGAAAATTTAGAAAAGTGCACACACACACAAATTATAAATTGATTGTAATCTTGTCCCCAGAGACAACCACTGTTCACATATTGTCTGTTTTTTTAAATCATTCTTTTCTCTTCTCCCGCCTTCCCTCTCTTCCTTCCTCCCCCATCTTTGTTCAATGTAAACGGGGGGGCGCTTACTTTCCCTTTTCATTACTCTGAGGCCTTTCCACATGTGAGGCAAAACCTGCAGCATGGCTGGTGCTGGCGGTGTAGTGTCCCGTTCCTAGGGATGCTGGGGTCAGTAGCCACTCTCACGGGCAGTTTCTTCGTTCAGACATCTGTAACTTTTGCATTGAAAATGCCTCACTAAGTAGAGTGGATATAATTGAATTATTTAAAAAGTTAGCAACTGTTAAACATGACACTTAGCCTTCAGTAGCCCTTCGGGGGTAGTGCAGAGGTGTCAAAGGTGGAGGGCGCCCAGAGTCAGCTAGTTTCTGTCCTTGCCGCTAGCTTTTTCACTTAAACATTTTAAATAACCTGTATATATTTCACACAGCTATATATCAAGTAGGATACTAACTGCAGTACCATTTTGAAGTCAATTAGATAGTTATTCATTGGAGTTTTAGTGCCATTTTCCAGTAGGAAGACAATTTCAGTCTTCTTATCATTAAGCTTTTGTGATTTTGGCGGGCTGAGTGATGACAGGCAGTGTGACTGATCAGGAGGCTAAGTTGTAGTCCTCGATGAGACTGACGTTTCCTGCATTAGCTTCTGCTGTCATTCATTGTGTGCGCAAAGCCAGCTCGTTTCTGAGGGACTCTAGATTTGCATTGATCTGAAATTCCATGTAAAACCAGAATGCAAATCCTTTTTTATCCTCCAGAGGTAAGTCAGAACTTTAAATTATTTATTGTCATACATTGGGTAGATGACATTTCTCTTCTTCAGAAGAAGGGAAGTCAGTGCTTGGGATAATTATGATAGGTTTAGTTTATATTCATTCTTGTAATGCATTTAAATTATGAAAATCTCAGTTTTTCCTTTTTTTTTTTTTTTTTTCTCCCCAGCAGCAAGCCCTTGCAGGGACCCTGGTGGCAGGGGCTGGCAGTGGGATCGAAACGGACCCCTTTAAGAGGCAGCAGGCGGGACCTCCGGCAGGTATGTCACGGAGCACAGGCTGAAGGGCCCTCCGGAGCCAGTTAGCATCTTAGTTTGGGAGTTCCAGTGTAGTGGCCACCTGTTTCTAAAGCGTGGCCCCTAAGGAACTTAGTTTTGGTTAGTTTCTACTTTGAAAGTTAATTTTTCTTTTGGTGGTAATCAGCTAAACAAAATATTTACGTGCATGTTTATGTGTACTGAAGTTAGAAATTTGTCAGTTGAATAGGTATATTCCAGTTTGATTTTCTGTGTGCATTTGTAGGCTGTTTAGTCCTCATGACATGATGAAGTGTAAAGCATCTGCCTTTTCAAATTGTCATTCATTTTTCAAACTGAATTTTTTTTTCCAACTTAGGAACTTGATACACATTTTGTGTAAAAGATCCAAACAGTTTAGAAGGGTGTCGTTTAAGTCTGTCTCTGGTTTGGTATTCCTTCCGCATTCCCTAGCCACAGAGCTGGCTACGTTTGTTCAGTTTCACAGACAAGCATTGCTACAGGTGTGTCATTCTGAAAAAGTTCAAACGGGATCCTATATGTATATGTATATACACCGTTATGTCCTTAATGTTAACTGACTAGGTCATCTTTCACAGTCATGGACCTCATGCTTTTTGATAGCTGCAAAATACTGCACCCACTGCATGGGTGCTTCCTTCTTTATTCATCAGACCCGTGTTAGCATTCATTTGTTAGTATCACCTTTTTTCTGTTGTATTCAAAACGTGATTGAACATTTAATTTTTTTCTATACATGTCTGTCCATGTATCTAAAAGCAGCGCTCCAAGAGTGAAATTGCTCGATCAAAATGCGTGCATAGTTAAGTATTAGTGAGGCTACGTTGCCCTCCAGAAGGGTAGGGTCAGTTTTTGCTCCCATCAGCAATTTCTGGTTCTCTCAAATTTTGGCCATTTTATCAAGTATCGTTTAATCTTTTGTCGATCCAGTGGAGAAAACATAAAATAAATCTTTGTTCTGGTAATGGATCTCTTTGATTTTGATGCGGTCCCAGTTAGCTCCTCGTGTGCTTAACCACTTGCGAGTGTGCCCCTCTGCTCGTTGTGCCCTTTGCCCATTTGTCTTCCCGGTTGTTGGTCCTCTTCATGTTAGTTTGTAAGAGCGTCACGAGTGCTGCCCGTTGTGTCTGTTGCAGGTAATTCTCTCTTAGGTTGACGCTTGCCCTTTGCCTCTCTTATGATGCTTTTCCTTGTATTTACAAATTTTTAACGGAAAGAAATTGTATTTATCAACCTTATCTTTTATGGCTTCTGCATTTTGGTTCATGCATAGAAAGGCCTCTCTGTTCAAAGATGATAAAAACACTTACACATGTTTTTTTCTACTGCTTTTGTGGTTTTCTTTTTACATCAAACTGCACCTTTTCTGAAAATTATTCTAGAGCAGTCTAAGAGACCTCGACTCGAAGTGGGTCACCAAGGGGTAGTTTTCCAGCACCCAGGGGTGAATACAGGAGTTCCTCTCCAGCAGTTAATGCCGACAGTTCAAGGTAAGACCCAGCGCCAGACCTAGCTCTCTTAGCTGAGAAAGAGGGAGTGCAGAGAGGGCTTAAGGAAGCAGCAGCAGACTAAAACGTGTGCAGTCCAGGTAGCATGTCTGAGGTGGTTTCTGCCATTGGGATGTTCCTCTGAGTCCCACTTCACACAGCATGAAGAAACCACCGGAGACCAGCTCTTGTCACTTTAGCGGAGCCGCACGTCCCACTGTCCTCCGCTTCTCTCCGGTTTTCCCTCCTGTGTTTTTTTCTGACTTGCTGCTGTGGTAGGGACCCTGCGGTTATCCCGTGCCTGCTCTGCTTGATGCTAACTCGGACAGGCCGAGGCCTCTCTTGCCTTTGTTGTGTGCTCATTTATCACGTTAGACCTAACACACAGAGGTCTCCCACCAGGCAAACCTCCCGTTTGAGTGTGTGTGTTGCGAGTGCAGGGTCTGAGGCAGCACTGGCCGGTGGAGTCCGAGCCCCGGAGTCAGGGCTGCTGGGTCTGCCCTCTGTTGCAGGGGGAATGCCACCCGCGCCACAGGCCGCTCAGCTCGCCGGCCAGAAGCAGAGCCAGCAGCGGTACGACCCCTCCACGGGGCCCCCGGTGCAGAACGCCGCCAGCCTGCACACGCCGCCGCCGCAGCTGCCCGCCAGGCTGCCCCCGGCCGGCCTCCCTGCCGCGCCCCTGCCGCCGGCGCTGCAGTTCCCCCCGCAGCCGCAGACGGTGGAGCCGCAGACCCCGCTCCCGGTGCCGGTGAAGACGCAGCCGCCAAACGCCCCCGCCCCGGCGCCCCAGCCCGGCCAGCTCCCCGCGGCCCTCCATGTCCCGGTGCCCGTGAAGGCGCAGATGCAGGCCCCTCCGCTCCCGTCCCAGCCACAGGTACTCCGGGCCCCGCCGTTGCCCGAGCCTAGAGGCGGAAGAGACAGGCTGTGTGCTGGGCGGGACGGTGCCCAGCTGGGTAACTCCCTCTCTCCCAGCGCATCGCTCCCCACCGTGCGACAGTCAGTTAGCTCAGTAGCTGCAACGTAAATTTGTGCTGTGCAGTCGTATTCACTGTCGTTAAAATGTCAGAAAACGACACGATTCTGAGTGCTGCTCTCGGCACAGGGAGCCATGCCCAGGGCGCGGTGGCCCTTGTCCCACCTGATGTGCCGAGTAACGCGAGGTCATAGGAGCGAAGGCCTGGGGGCGGTGGGGCTCCCTGCAGCTCCTGACCGTCCGCCAGGCTCTGTCCACAGCGCCTCCCCCGGACGCTCCACTCCACGAGCGCGGGTGAGGCTGCTTTCCAGGCTTGATACACGTTTCCAGGGTTTATAACACCCCTCCTCGTCCACGAATTAACTTCACCCAGACGTCTTTTTGAAACGTGTACGGTAGACCACGTGGGGCCCCTGAGGAGCAGTGCGTTTGTGCAGCATGGGTCTGGGGCACCAAAGGGGCCAGAGGCAGTGTTTTCAGAGGCTTGTCTCAGCAGCGTGTGGTCAGCCGCTTAGGAAGAGCTCCCCTTCCTCTCCCTCGTTAACAAGGAGATTTCCTAGCTGGGCTGGGAGTTGCAGTTCTTCTGGTGATTGTAGACGTTTGCTCTCATGTAAGGACGCTACCTTTCGCTCACCGCCTGCCGGGGCAAGGCATGGTGATGGGCACTTCCGGGCCGTTATTTGCTCTCCTCTACCTGGCGCCCCTCTGTGGTAGAATCTTTATCACACCCGTTAGCTGTGAAAAGACCGAGGCCAAAGAGGCCAGATAACTTGGCAAGGTTGGTCAGCCAGTGCTGGAGGGGCTGGGACGGGCCCCCTGGGTTGATCCTGGAGCCTTTTGTGCACCTTCGGAAGGAGCACCCCCTTCCCCCGCCAGGGCGCTGAGCTCCTTGGGCCTTCGCAGGCTTGAGGTTTCCGTGGAAGTGAGGCTCTCTGTTTTGAACACTGTCATTGAGCCTGGTACCGACCTCACGCAGCACTGACGTTTTTCTTGGGTTTATTTCCCGCCCTTGTTGTCCGACGACGGTGTGAGCTGTGATTTTAGAGAAGCTCCTTACAGAAGCCGTGGAATTCTGTTCCCTCCAGATGGGGCGGGGCCGGCAGACTTCTTCTGTAAAGGGCCACAGAGAGGGAGCGTAACGGTATTTCAGGCTTTGCAGGCCGTGTGCTTCCTGTGGAGTCGCTCAGCTCCGCCGCGCCGGGGCCCACAGGTGAGCGGCCGTGGCCTGTGGAACTCTCCCAAAGTGTGTGGCCGGCCACAGTTTACCGACCGCTGAGGTGGAGGAAGTCTCCTTAGAGGGGGGCGGAGAAGCTGCGCGCCGTGAGGGGCCCGGCCTTGGCCGCGGTGTGTCTCGTCCGCGCCGCGGGCTATAAACGTGCTGTGCGCACGTCGCTCTGTCCTCAGGCCTCCTGGCGCGGCAGGGCCTCGCCTTCCCTGCCCTCTGTCCCCCCACTTCCTCCCGGCCGGAATTCCCCGTGTGAATCTAAGCTCACCTTCGGCCCGGGGAGGGCTGGGCGGAGGGGCTCCTCAGTTTTACAAGCTCAGCTCCCGGGACGGCCCAGAGGAGGGTTTCTAACCTTCCAGCCTGCCCACCGCAAGAGGCCGCGTGGAATGTGTCTTTGCCCGTCAGAGAACAGGTACACGGTGAGCATTTGGTGCTTCTCAGTTAAGAAGTCTCTACAATTAAAAATTCTAAAAAATTACCTGAAAAAGCTGGAAAAAGCAAAACAGAAAACCAAAAAAAAACCCCCAAAAAGCAAACCGATGTAAGACCATACGTGAAGGCAGTGTTTACAGGGCGCCCTGATGTGGCTCTGATGTGGCTTGTGGACTAACAGGGCTTCTTCTCTTCTGTAGACACGGTTAGTCTGCATGGCCCTGTGGTCCGCAGTGGGCCCGCTGGTCGGTCTGCGCTGCTGGGGAGAGGGAGGGGCGTCGCACAGGGGCCTCCAGCTGGCCTGTGGGTTCCGGGCACGCCGCTGAGCCCTGTTTTTTCCCTGCCAGACGGTGGCGCCGCCCAGACCGCCCGTGGACCCCGCCCAGCCCTGCCCGCGGCCCCTGCCCTCCGCCTCCTCTGCCTCGACCGTTGCCCCCACCAGTGGCTCCGGCCCGGGACCTTCGCCTGCCCGGGCTTCCCCGGTGAACAGACCCTCTCCAGCAGCCAAGTCGCTGTCTCCGGTCATCGCCCGCTCCCCGGGGGCAGCCGTGTCGGCGCCTCCGAAACCACAGAGCCCCGCTCAGAATGCCGCCGCGCCCCACGATGGTTCTCAGGACAAGCTGGCAGAACAGATAGCGCTGGTAAGTGCGCCTAAAGAAGCTCTTGAAAGTGCTCAAGCATAGTGCACTGTGTACTCCAGCCTGTTGAATGCGTGTGCTTTCACTTTCTAAGGGGGCGGTAGTACGAGACGGAACACCTGATAGTAAGGTTTGTGATCTGGAGCAACCAAGATTAAAACCGCGTAGTTGGCCCTGTCCTGCCGGAGGGGCAGCTAGACTGGTGTGGAGAAGGTCTTTTCTGTGCCGGTATCAGCAGTCGGGGTCAGGGGGGTGTGGGGTGCAGGCTGAGAGCTCAGAGCCCTCGGGAGGCTGCCCAGGCCGGTGCAGCTCGCGGCCTGCACCTGGTGCGCGCTCGCTGTTTGTTGGGTGACTGAGCAGTATTTGTGAGTGCTGCGCCGTGAGCACTGCTCTGGGAGCTCGGAGGACGGGGCTCCTGGGGGCTCGCATGCCTTTGCCTCTGCCCTCTCGTAGAGCCTTGTTCAGCGACTCTTCCGTGTTGCTGAGATGTCCACGTAGCAGGGTCACGCTGACTGGGTGTGCGTCGGTGGCTTGCACTGAAACTGTGCTGGACGTCTTCCGCCCCTGTGCTCCTTGCAGGAGAACCAGATCCATCAGCGGATAGCAGATTTAAGGAAAGAAGGCCTGTGGTCCCTCAGACGGCTGCCCAAGCTGCAGGAGGCCCCGCGGTCCAAATCGCACTGGGACTACCTGCTGGAGGAGATGCAGTGGATGGCCACAGACTTCGCCCAGGAGAGGAGGTGGAAGGTGGCCGCTGCCAAGAAGGTGGGTTTGAGACACAGGCCACCGCGGGGCCCCGGGGTCATCAAGCAGCGCCAGGGGCTTAAAGTGTGTGGACGGAGGTCTCCCAGCCCCATTTTCTGAGCGGTTTCTTTTTCTTTTGAAATACGTACTTCTTTGGCCGTGTTGGCTCTCTAGTTATTGCACACGGGCTCCAGAGTGCGTGGGCTCTGTAGTTGGCAGCGCGTGGGCTCTCTAGATGAGGTGCGCGGGCTTAGCTTCCCCACGGCATGTGGGATCTTAGTTCCCCGACCAGGGATCGAACCTGCGTCCCCTGCATTGGGAGGCGGATTCTTAAGCACTGGACCACCAGGGAGGTCCCTTTAAAGGGTGTCCTGACTTATGATGTAGCTGAAGGATGTTTTGCTGCTATTTAGAAAGTAACTGCTGCTTTGCTTCATTTCTCAGGGCCGTCCCCAGTGCTCTAGCGTGGACTGCTGGGAACAGACACGGCCCTTCTGCTGCAGTTCTGTCCTGGGATTTGGGTTCTTTTTCTGGCCAGTTTTGCCTGGCAGTTGGCATGAGGATGCCTGCAGCCCCCCAGATCCAGGCTGAGAGTCGGAAGGGGGAAGAGGCCGGGTGGCTGGCCGGCGCAGCTCAGGCACTCGTCCCGGCCTTCTGGCTGCCCGCAGCCTGCCAGCTCTGTGCTGCCTGGTCTTCCGGTCCAACTTCTCTCCAGTTCTGGCTCGGAATTTATTTCCTTCTCTCTGCTCCCAAAGTAGGCACCCAGCCCGGGGCAAGACCTCTAGGAGATGCTACTGCTAAAGCTGGCAGTGTGGAAAGTGACAGGTTTCTAGGGCTCTTGGGTCCCAGAGTGTAGAGCAGCTGTCCTTGAGTATGTGTACATAGCTCCAGGCCCAGCTGCTTCTCCCTCCATCACTGTGTGTCTTTATTCCTAGGGACCTGGATGCTGCCTTCATATTTCCTATAGTCTCAGGACTGGGGATTGATCCTGTGTGCCTTGCCTGCCCACCTCCCTCCTCTGAATTCTCCCCCTTGCTTTCCCCACGTAGTTTTGGTAGAGAGAAGCCGAGACCCAGGGGGTAACAGCAGGGTCTGAGTGTAAACGGTCTTCAATCAGATTCTTGTGTATTTAAGAAAAAAACCAGATCGCTCCTTAAACGTTTCCTTTTTCACGAAAGTTGATGGTCCTGAGCGTGTGGACGCAGGGCTGGACAGGGCAGAGGCCGGGGGCGAGGGGCAGGGATGGACGCCGAGGAGCGGGGCTGAGAGGCAGCTGAGCCGGGAGCCGTGGCCGCGCGCTGTGCTGCCTCTCCTTGCGCCGTCCCTCCACCCCCGGGAGCAGGCGGCTTTGCGTGAGGGGTGCGCGCTGACCAGGATAAGGCCCTGGGAGTCCTGTGCTGGGCGGCCGCCTCGGGGTCATCCCAGAGCTGAGGCGCTGGCAGCTCCACTGGACTCGGTGCTCAGGATGTGTCCCTTTCTGAGTTACTTCTCTGTACCTTTTGGAGGTACAGCTGGTGAGGATGTAAAGAGTAGAAATTCTGGAAAGCGGTTTGGCAGTTTAAAGCAAAAGCCCTAAAAAATGTGTATTATCCCAACCCAACTTTTTTCACACCTAGGAGTTAAATTTTGCTGCATTCACGCAGGGGAAATGATACGCATTAAAAATGATTTTGACCTGTGTTGATTGGATGGAAAGATGTTACTCATATATTAAAGGGGGAAAGGAAGATTGTAGCACAGTATGATACTCCATTTTGGAGAAAAATATGTGTATTTGGTAAAATAACACTTGTAGGAAAGTCAAGCAGACCGTTGGTGGTGGTTTTCGCTGGAATCAGCACTTCTCCCATGCGCCCTTAGAGCAGGTGAGGGCGTGTCTCTCTCTGGATTATACGTAGTTACGGGCTGAGAAGATTTTGAAGAAACGTTATGTATCTTTCTCCTGATAGCGTGACACAGAGCACAGCATAAAATTCTTGGACTCTCATTTACTAGCTTGTCAGAACTGTAGTGCGTCATCACGAAGAGAAGCAGCTTCGGGAGGAAAGGGGACGGAGAGAGGAACAGAGCCGACTGAGACGGATAGCTGCGTCAACTGCTAGAGAAGTAGAATACTTTTGGTCAAATATTGAACAGGTAAATTCTGAAATTTTGATGGGCTCCTGGGAGCATAGAGTGTGTCGGGGTTGGTGAGGCTGCCTTCTGAGCCCCGCCTGCCTGTGCGATGGGGAAATCCCACAGGTAGAGCCTGCGGTGTCGTTCGGGAAGGCGGGTGCCCGCACCTCCTGGGCGCCTCTGGGCTGTTGACTCATCAGGAGACCTGGCTCTGCCTCTGTGTTTCTCTTTGTGCATCGAAATCCCCATCAGCCGTGGCCTGCGCGCTCTGTGGTGTCTGGGAGCCTTCCTGAGGGGCCCTTCAGGTAGTTCTGTTCAGTATTGGCGCAGGTCACTAAAGGCTGCTTGGTTCCAGAGCGGCTGCTCTGTCTCTCGCTTCCTTTTCGTAAAAATTCTCCTCTTACCGTCTGACAGAATTTGGGCAGGATGCGGTTGACACAACATAATGAAAGAGTCCCAAACTGAACATTTCTCTTTGAACAGCGTGGGGGGTTAGCGCCGCTAACCCTGCGTGCAGCTGAAAATCTGCACACAGCTCGTCATCCGCCCTCTGCATCTGTGGTTCCATGGCTGCGGGTATAGCTAGCCGCAGACCGTGCAGCTCTGTAGGATTTACTACCGGAAAAAATCTGAGTACCAGTGGACCTGCACAGTCCCAAGTCCACGTTGTCCAAGGGTCCGCTCTAATCTGAAATGGGGTTGGGACAGCTGTGCTTTTGGTCTACATGTGTGAGTTTTAATGTTTTCGTAGATAGAACTTTTATAATATGCACTCTTAGTAACATGCTTATTTGTTTAACTCTCTGCATTTAGGTTGTGGAAATAAAACTACAAGTAGAATTAGAAGAAAAAAGGAAAAAGGCTTTAAATTTCCAGAAAGTTTCCCGGAAAGGTATGGTTAATTTTTAAAAAGCCTTCCCCTTTTGCGGGCTGTGTTTGCTCAATTCTCTGCTCACCGTCGCCTTGTGACATCGTGGCTTCCCGCGGAGCCTCCCCAGCGAGGCCATTTACTCAGCAGCCTGGTCCTGGCATTTCAGCTCTTCTGAGATTTGCTAGTATGAGTCAGTGAGCCCCAGGGTGACCAACTCTGGGGGGCTCTCAGGACTGAGGTTCTGAGCCTGTCCCCTGTGTCCCAGGAGAGTGAGGTGAGCTCCCCCGGCTTTTGCCCCCTGCCCCGCCGCAGTCCCCGTGTCTAGGCGTCGTGCTGCTCCCACGGTGCTCAGCAGTAGCTACCCCGTCACTGGAAACCTGGGGAGGGGGCGGGGAGGATTCCTCTCTTCTGTTGATGAGGAAGCTGAGGCGAAGGAGGTGGTCCCTGTAGAAAGTCACGGAGCTCTCAGATTATGCAAGTCATGAGCGAGAAGCTTTGCCAGGTTGGAGACTCTAGGTTCCTGCTGAAGCCGAGAGCAGGCGTGGCGGTGTGGCTGTGCCGCCCTGCGCCGCAGAGGGGAGGTGGGACCTTCCTTGCCGTCCTCTCCTCCCGTCGGGGGGGCGGGCACAGGCCTGTGCCCGTGGTCATGTGAGGAGCGTCACCTCCTCCGCTGCCTTAGTGAAAGCGAATCACGTTACCTGTCTCTTTAGGTAAAGAGTCGAGACCTACAGGGCTTGATGCGTCACGGGAAAACTTTGTGGTGAGTTCGGGACTGTTGGCGTCGCTGTGCGAGGGGGTGTCTGTCTGCAGGAAGTCGTAGGCATGAATAGCGTTCTCTCTCGCTGGAGAGCAGTCCCCCTTGGGCCTACAGCTGGTTCTTTCCAGCTTTAGGCTCACCTGGGTGTTTGTTACCTTGGTGGTTTGGGAAGAGCAGGAGTGGATTTCGTCTTGCTTCCCCACAGCCTCCGCCCCACCTTTGCGGTGTCTGCCGTGGACACGCCTGGCACGGGCCCTTCCAGGTCCTCCCGGGTGCATGTTGAGTAGACAGTTCTGCTTTGGGTTCTCATTCTGTTTTCAGGTCTCACGCTTACGATTTGTGTTCTGTGTCACAGGATTCGGGGATACCTGGAAGAAAAAGAAAAGCAAGCACATCTTTAACCGATGATGAAGGTCTGTCCCCCTGGTTCTTTGGCTGTCTGCAGGGCTCTCTGAAGGCGCGGCTGGAGAGCTCGCTCGGTGCTGCCAGGGCGTCGAGTACCGCCTGGAACGGAAGAGTCCTGTGGCTCAGTGGCTTATGCTCTTGGGGGCCGGGTGCCTTGGTGGATGGTGGGGCTTTGCAGTGGCGAGACGAGGAGTTGGATTGTGGAGGAGGGAAGGTGTCAGACCACGTGCGTGCGTGTGTGCACGCGCACGCTTGTGCTTTTTGTCGGTAGGGAGGAGAGGCGGTGCGTGTTGGGGGCAGGAGTCAGCGGGAGGGAAGGCCTGCCGTGGTGAGGGCTCAGCTCAGATGGAGAGGTGGCCCGAGGGTGGGTGGGGCTCTGCCATGGGTGCTGGCTGTGGGGTTGCAGGGCTGAAGCTGGCGGACAGGAGCTGAGCTCGGGGACTCCTCAGCTGGGCAGGGGCTGGGGCCTCTGAAATGGGCGATGACGAATTCGTGGTGACACCAAACAACGTGCTTGTGGGTCTTTCTGTAGTGGGCTCTGCAGGTGGACAGGATGTTCCACATCGCTCCCTGTTTTGGCCCGAGTAGCTCTGTCATGTGATGAAAACCGGCCTCTGTTTCACACTGTGAAATGGAAGAAGAGGAAGTATAAAGTACGGTCCCTGGTTTTTTGCTTACTTAATAAACTGTCACTTCCAGGTTTAACCTGAGAAATTAGGACTTAGTTGTAACTTCTCTAATGGCTGCGCATGACAGTTTTGGAGCCCTGTAGCGTTTCATGAGTAATTGCACGGAAGATGCCGTGGAGTCTCTCTCGCTGACATTTGATGGTGGTGACCGTTTCAGTGGAAGACGAGGAGGAGACGATTGAAGAGGAAGAAGCGATTGAGGGGGTTGTGGATCACCAGACAGAGCTGTTGAATTTAGCCAAAGAAGGTAGGCTCCGAGTAGCTTACTGAAATGCTCTATTAAACATTTATTAAAACACACACGTGGGCTTCCCCGGTGGCGCAGTGGTTGAGGGTCCGCCTGCCGAGGCAGGGGACGCGCGCGGGTTCGCGCCCCGGTCCGGGAGGATCCCACGAGCCGCGGAGCGGCTGGGCCCGTGAGCCGTGGCCGCTGAGCCTGCGCGTCCGGACGGAGCCTCTGCTCCGCCACGGGAGGGGCCGCAGCGGTGAGAGGCCCGCGGACCGCGAAAATAAAAAAAAGCAAAACGCAGAACAAAACACACGTGAGGTATGAAAACCACGATAGGTTACCGCGCGCGGTGTAAGCAGCCGCGCTGCCCAGTGTAGGCGAGAGCTCCATTCTGCCCCTGCCCTCATCCCAGGGGGTGACCGCGGCCCGCATCTTGCGTTTATCGTTGCTTCCACTCAGCTTCCCCCTCCGCCTGCGTGGGTCCTGAACGTACCGCTCTGTTTGGGTCTTGGAACTTGGTATAAATGGAATCACTCTGGCGTCTCACCCGCTGGCTTTTCTCATTTCTGTTCCCGAGCTTCACCGCCGTGGAGGTGTGTTGCTACAGAATCAGTGCCCACGGCTGAATGGTGGTCTGTGTGTGCACGTGTCATGGGTTAGCAGTTGTGCTGTTGGTGGGCAGTTCAGTGCTTTCCCTGCATTCGTCCTCACAGGCGGCGCTGCCTGCAGCACTCTCGTGTGTCCTGTGCACACGTGCTCGAGCATCTGTGCTCAGAGCAGGGGGGGGCCGGCTTGTGGGGCGTGCGCACACGAGGCGGCGCCCCGCCGTGGTTGGAGTGCTGGGCCAGGCCCCGCGTCCCAGGAGCGCCTGGTGGTGTCTGCCCGTGGTGGGGGAGCGTGACCCACGAGGCGCCGCGTCTTCTCACAGCTGTCCTCGCCCACTTGGTTTTGGGTTTTCTTTTCTGTACTGACTCTGGGTGTTCCTCCTCTGTTCTGGACACGTTTCCTTGTCAGTGCTGTGTGTCCTAGTGACCTTTTTTCCAGTCTGGGGTGGGTCTTCCTTCTCTTTATGGTGCCTTTTGAGGAACAGGTGTTCTTAATTTTAGTGTAGTTGAGTTTGTCCGTGTCGTTTAAAAGAAATTTTTTTAACCTCCGGATCAAAAGGATGTCTTTGTGCATTGTCTAAAAATTTTTCTTTTATGCTGGTATCGATGTTTGTGATCCACCAAGAATCACTTTTGTCTCTAGTGTGAAATAAGAGTGCAGTTTCTTTTTTTTTTTTTTTTTTTGCCCCAAGTGGTTAACTGACTCTCCGCGTGCCATTTGAAAAGGCCATCCTTCCTCAGTGATGCTCAGTGCCAGCTCGCTTGTTAGTCACGTTTTCCTGATACGCACGGCTCTTTCTGGGACCTTCATTGTTTTACCGGTCAGTTTGTACCAATACCACACTCCCTTGATTACTCTAGCCTTATAATAATTCTTGAGGCCTAGCTAGCTCAGTCCTTCTGCCTTATTCTCTTTTAGGAGAGTTTTGACTAATTTGGGTCTATTTCAGATACAGCTCAGAGAATCAGTTTATCAAGTTTCAGAGAAAAACTGGTTGGGGATTTTGATTGGAATGTGGTTGAATTAGTGGGTGTTTGGTGAGAATTGCATCTCTATGAAGAACTTTTCCAACCTATGATCAAAGCTGCCTCTCCGTTTACTTAGATCTCCTTAAATAGCTTCCGCTAACATTTTATGGTTGCATATTTTTATTAGATTTATTTCTAGGTGCATTACATTTTTTGAAGTTGTAATCAGTGGTATTTTTGTTTAAGATTACGTTTTAGTTTGTTGCTGGTCTGCAGAAATGCAGTTGATTTTTATTTACTGATCTTAAATCCAGCAGCTCTGCTAAATTCTCATGTTACTTGTGTGTATACAACGTCTTCATCTCTGAAGAATAACAGTTTTTTCTTTATAGTCCTGGTCCTTCCATTACCGTGCCTTGCAATAAAGTGTAGAAATAGAGGTGCTGATGGTGGGCCCCTTTGGCTTGTTCTTTTTTGGGGGATGCACCACACAGCTCGTGGGATCTTTAGCTCCCCGACCAGGGACTGCACCCGGGCCCTCAGCAGTGAAGGCATGGAGTCCTAATTACTGGACCGCCAGGGAATTTCCCGGCCTTTGGCTTGTTCTTGATTTGAGAGGGACGTTTTCACCCGGAAAGGCAGTAGCTTGTGGTGGTTGGTCATGACTGCTTGGTTCAAACCCAGTGTTCTGTTTTATCTCTTCTCTTAGCCTTTGAGCTACACCTTGTCTTGCATTCTTGTTGCAGGCCTTGCTCATTCTTGTGTGCATCCCTCACTTGGTAGAGTCTGTGTTAACTTGGAGCCTCAGCTACTCTACCCCTTCTTGTAGGGCAGGAATTGGGAGCAGCCTGGCCGGGTGCTTCTGGCTCGGGTCTCATGGAGATGCGGCCGTCAGCAGGCCCAGCCTCCGGTCCACCCCAGCCGGCCCTGTAGCTGGCCGGGCGGATGGTTGTTGGCAGGCGAGCCCAGTCCCCCTACACGGGGACTTCTCCGGGTGGCTGTTCGAGCGTCCTCAGGACGGGGTGGTGCGGTGGCTGGTGTCCCCACAGCAGGCAGTCACCCTGGTTAGCCCTGGCCACTCGGGGGAACTGACCAGGCTGTGACCGCGGGGAGCCGTGTCACGGGGGGCACATCTTCGCCCATTCACCGGGGCGCCTCTTCCTGGTCGGGTCTCCTCTCATGCCCCTCGTGAACCTTTCAGCACTTTCTTTATGTAGGTGTTGTGAACTTCTTAAAACCTTAATTCTAAGTATTGAAATACTTTCCGTCTAAATAGAATCTTCTCTCCCGTTATATCTTCAAACTAGTTTGTATGTGTGAAGGCTGTTAATTCCTGTGAGTTAAGTTTGTTCCAAGACACCTTACTGAGTTATCTTATTATTGAGGTAGTTTTTCAGTTGTTTCTGCTGGTTTTTTTTTTTTTCCTACTTTGATAGCTATTATATGATGTATATGTACATTTCCCTGCATTTTGTTATGAAAACATGCAGACAAACAGAAAAGCTGAAGAACCTTATTACAAACACCCATACACCCGCCACCTCCCTTCCACAGTTGGTCTTAACTTCGCTTTATCACGTATCTATGTGTCAGCCCCATATGACGAATAGTTTAAATCATGAGCAAATGAAGTCACTGGATTATAAGCCTTAAACGAAGAGAGCCCTTAATTACCGTTCTTTTGGGGTACTTCTCTGTGGCATTTGTTATTTTGACCACAGATTTTATTGACATAACAGCGTACATGTAGAAAGGTTTACGTACCACAGGTACACAGCTCACGGCGTTCGTTGCCTTGTTGTATATAGCACCCTGTGGAACCGTGTTTGAATACAAACCTGGGTCCAAGTTTCCGATTACTCCCCTGGACAGACCCATGGAGTGGGAAATAGTGACGTCAGAGGGCATGAAATTTAAAGCTCTTCAGCTTTTCATACTGGTTTCCAGAAAAGTTAAGCCTGTTTATACCATCACCCACAGTGTTGAGACTGTTTGATTCTTTATATTCGTCCAGCATTATGGTTTTAAGGTGGTTGCCATGCAATGGGGGATAGATACATTGTGCACTGGTTTCTGGAGATGCTCAGTTAAAGAGATACCTTATGAGCCCTTGAGAGTATTTTGTGTGTGAGACAGCTCCATATCCCTCGCCCATTGGGCTTTAGTGTGGTGGGCTATTTGGTCAATTAGGGTGAGCTCTTTATACAAAAAGTCTATAACAATATTTTATCATCTGTTTTGAACATTTTTTGTTTTACTTTTGACTTTGACTTGATGTTTTGTATTTTTATGTACTATCTCCACTGATTATGTCTATCAGTAGTATTTTTATATTTTTGTCTATTAATCTATAGATTTTACTGTACATTTATTAAGATTATTTCAGGAATATTTGTTCCTTTATGAATAAAAGTTGAGTTTCTTCATTTCAAAGATTCTCATCTTTATAAAGGAAAGGTAGTAGTATATCTTGTGTCAGTAATGGGCAATCATTATTAGTTTTTGGAAGAACATAAATGTGCTTTTAGAAAACATATACATTTCCCAAGGAATTAATTTAAAGCTAGGAAAAGGAATATACATTTGACCCCTGGACAACACGGGTGTGAACCGCGCAGGTCCACGTACTTAACACGTGGATTTTTTCCAATAGTAAACACTACAGTGGTACACGATCCACGGTTGGTCGGGTGTGGAGGAACCTTGTACAAGGAGAGCAGAGTAAGTTACACTCGGGTTTTCCGCTGCAGGGTTGGCACCGCTAACCCCTGAGTTGTTCAGGGTCAACTGTATATGAAAGGGCCCTTCTCCTGACTGTGTTTTCTTCCCAGCTGACACTATTGGTGTAAAATAATCTTTCTTCCTGCAATCCTTTCCAGCTGAATTGCCCTTAATTGATTTGATGAAGTTGTATGAAGGTGCCTTTCTGCCGAATTTCCAGTGGCCCCAACCTAAACCTGACAGTGAAGAGACCAGTGAAGATGAAGGTCTGTTCTAACATCTTGGGAGAACTCAGCTTTGAAAACAAAAGCCAGAGTACTTTAACAGGGGAAGGGCACTTAAAACAGAGTTTAAGAATTACCTTCACTTCTTTCAGTCTGATAAAAAGTTGGAAATGTATTTAACATGAAAGTTTATACTGACAGTTTCATTAAATTCTTGCTTTTTATTTTTATTGGTTAACTTGGCATAGTTATCAGAGTACTTGATCAAGTTGTGAACAGCGTAGACACACTCCTCTCCAGATTCATACAAATTCTGCGGGCCTCGGTTTTATCGTTTACCCCGGCTGTGCTGTGTTTGTTCAGTTTAACACACCCACTTGAAGGACTCGACTTGACTTTTATTGGACGTCCCAAGGAGGCACACAGGCTACGCCCGGAAGAGCCCATGTATTCTCGTTTTCATCCCGCTGTTCTGGTCCACAGACATGGCTGCCTGCGGGGGGCAGCAAGGGAGGGGCCCAGAAGATTCTGCGGGGAGGCCAGCGCTTGCTGGACCCCACGCTGCAGCAGGACTCGAGGAGGGGCTGCTGGCCCCCTTGCTTGCCCAAGCTGCGGTGCTTCTGATTCTTCCCTTCTTGGTGGTGGAGGGCAGGCACTACACCCTTAGGTGGCCGTATAGCTCTGGGTGACACTAGCTCCTGATGCCGCACAGACATTTTCCAGTTTCACCCAAGGGCCCTCCAGAGTGCTCCCACAAACTCCATAAGAGTTTATACCTGTTTATCTGGATACATCGTTAACTATCTAAAGGGGATGAAAAACAAACATTGGCTGCTCAGTTCTGTCTTTGAAGTGTTTGGCTTCTAGCGACTCCTTTTTTCTCTTCTCTCTCTTTTTTTTGTCATGTCCTAAGTGGCCTCATAATACTGTCACAGCCTCTCAAACCTCGCAAATTCCGTTTTTCCATTGATCACAGACATGGAAGACTGCTCAGGTGACCGAGAGAGCCGGAAGGATGTGGTTCTCATCGACTCGCTGTTCATCATGGACCAGTTTAAAGCCACAGAGAGAGTGGTTGTCGGGAAGCCTCACACAAAGGACATCGCGGAAGTGACCACTGTGGCCGAAGCCATCCTGCCCAAGGGCAGTGCTCGGATCAGCACCGCGGTGAGCCGCTGTGCCCTATGTGAGGGATGGTGTCTCTGTTAAGGGGACAAGCTTCCTCCTTCCAAATGAGCTCTTTATCCCAACGGCAGAAGTCGTCAGGAAAAACAATTAAGGATCTTTCTTTTTCTGTTATCTGTAAATCATCTTTGTGGCTTTCCAGTAGGCTTATCACATGACTGATCCGACAACAGTTGTAATGGTTGTTCTGAGATGTGCCTGTTGGGCCTGTCTGCCCCTGCAGGTGAAGTTGAACGCTCCGGCTCTTCTGTACGGCGCCCTCAGAGATTACCAGAAGATTGGCCTGGACTGGCTGGCCAAGCTCTACCGGAAGAACCTCAATGGCGTATTGGCAGATGAAGCTGGGCTTGGTAAAACAGTGCAGATCATTGCTTTTTTTGCCCACCTGGCCTGTAACGAAGGTAAGAGCTTGGTGTTTTTGGAACGGTTCGTATTTGCTGAAACTGAACCGTAGGCGGTGCATCTGGCGTGAGGGTGGGGAGAGGCCTTTATTCTCTGCTCCTCTGTTCCGTGCTCTGGTCCAGACTCAGAGAACTGGGCTCAGAGGCACTCATGCCTGGAACAAACAAAGCACTCGTTCACAGCAAACACTAGATCGAGTAACTCACCATTTTTCAAAGTCTAACGTAATATAAGACCCAGCAGGCTGTGTGACTGGGGCTTTGTGACTTCCAGGCGGCAGGGCCTCTGCGCGCCTTCACGTCGGCACGAGTCCTCGCGGCCGGGCTCTCCCCTCGGGCTGCCCGGGGGCCGGCGGGTGCGCGTCCCCCGGGGCGTGATTGGTCGCCCTGCCGAGGCCCAGCGGCGTCTTCCCTGTGCTGTGGCGCGGGCCCTCCTGTCTCTCTGCTGGATCCCGCCACCCCTGGAGCCCGGTGAGAGCTGGGCGTCTGTGCAGCAGCAGAGGGACGGAGTGCCCACACTCCGCAGCAGGCCGTGCCCTCCGCCCCGGACGTCTGCCTCCTCACCCCTTGGCTCTTTGAGCTCACACGGATGTTCAGCCTTCGGCCCCCGTTCACTGTCCTCCGCTTGGCTGTGGGCCTGGCGCCCGCCTGCTCCCCGCCTGTGCCGTGGGGCTGTGGGCGAGCCTGTGTGCGTGTCTCTAACACGGGGCAGGGGCTTGTAGGCTTCCTCTCGCAAGGGAAGTGACCCGTAGCACCTGAGCGGGGGGCCACGGAACCTCACGTTCCAGCACTTGGCCAGCTCCTGAGGAAAGCACAGGCCATCACCTTCATCTCCATGTCACAGCTTTAGTAGCAGGGAGGGGCCCCTCGAGTTAAGGGGGAGTTGGCACCCTGAGTAGGCTGGGTGGAGATTCCGTCAGCCCTGGGGTCGTCTCTTCCTCCCCAGCCCCTCTGAAGTCTTTCACAGCTGCCTTGGCATCTTTAGCGAGTAGCCCTTCTTTGCCCTTGCTTTTGAAAGCTTGCTTGATCTTACTTCTAGTACAAATGGATCAACTTTGGGACCTTATTTCCTTGTGCTAACATGTTTGGTTTTGACCCAGCACCACAAGGTGTCCAAGGTAGTACTTTAAAATGGGCGTTTACATATATAGTTATCTCAAGATAGAAGAGCTACCTTGTCTTACTCTTTTATTGCTTAGTTGAAAAAAGTGTTCATAATTGTATTTATAATAGGAAGAAATTGGAAGCAGTGTACACTTTCAAAAGTAGGGGATTTTATTTCATCGGTTGAACAAACAAATGGATCAGTTATTCATTCCATAGGTGCTTACCTAGCACCTACCTGGTTCCAGGCACTGTTGTAGGCACCGGGGGTTGCAGCTGTGAGCAGGACAAAGGCTCCCCCGCACCCACCCACCCAGGAGGCTCACAGCAGGCACAGCGAATAAGGATTCCGCACACGGGGAGCAGCACGTTGCCATTGCGTACGGCGTGCCCGGCCCAGCCTCTGAGCAGAGGCCTGAGAAAGCCGTGGCCGCTAGGATCCGGGGGGCTTGGAAAGGTGGGGTGGTGGGTGCAGAGGCTGAAGGGGTTGCCGGTGTGTCCACGGGACAGTGCTGAGGCTGGTGCGGAGGCCAGAGGGTGCAGAGCTAGGAAGGCCGCCGGCCAGCCAGGTGAGGGCCTTGCAGGCTGCGCAGGGTCTGGCTCTTCCTGGTTAGAGGTCTGTGTTAGTGCGGGTGTCGGAGGGGTCCCTGGACCTCCTTGGTGCTGGGAACAGACTCAGAGGGCCAGCTTGTTGGGAAGCTTGCCGCCCTGGGGGATAGACGGGCGCCTGGCAGGTCCTGGGGGGGGGGGGGGCCGAAGGGAGGGCGGGCAGGCGTGCGCTGCCCGCTCCGCTTCCGCACAGGACGGGCCGAGCGGGGCCCACCTGGGACCTGGCTCCCCTGTCTGCCCCCACCCCCTGGGTCCCAGCGTCCTTGGGCTCCTCCTCACTGTGGAGCCATAAAACTGGAGTTCATCGGTTCCTCAAGAGCAGAGGGCTCACTCCAAGAGACTCTGAGCGAGGGCGTTCTGGTAAGTTCACAGTTGAAATCCCTCACAAACTCACCACTTTTTTCTTTTTAAAGTAAACCAACCAACAGTAGAACAGATGTAAAACAACCAACAGATGGAAGTAGCTGTCCACCCGCTTCCATCCCCAGTGGTGACCCCTCGGGGCAGTCTGGTGTGTGTCCCGCCTTGCTTCGCCCAAGTGTCAACAGACATGCTCACAAATACATATATAGACACTTGTCCCTCCTCTCCAGAAATGGAACAATGTGCTAAATGCTAGGGAGACAAACAAACAAACTTGTTTTTCACTGTAGGGGGAAAGCCACCTGGGGTTGATTTGCATTTCCCTACTCACGAGGTCATGACCGTCAAAGAGTTTATCGTCTGCTTGTATTTTTCCCTTTGTGAAATTTCTTTTTTTTTTTTTTTTTTTTTTTTGGCTGTACCGCGCAGCTTGTGGGATCTTGGTTCCCTGACCAGGGATCGAACCCAGGCCCTCCGCAGTGGAGGCATGGAGTCCTGACCACTGGACCGCCAGGGAAGTCCCATCCTTTGTAGAATTTCTGTTCACTTCCTTGTTCATTTTCCTCTTAGGTGTTTTTTTTTTTTTTTAATTGAAGTATAGTTGATTTGTATTACTGTGTTAGTTCCCAGGTGTACAGCGAAGTGATTCAGTGTTATATATATTTTTTTCAGGTTATTTTCCATTATAGCTTATTACAAGATATTGAATATAGTTCCCTGTGCTATAGTAAATCCTTACTGCTCGTCGATTTTTTTTTTTTTTTTTTTAATTTATTTTTGGCTGCGTTGGGTCTTCGTTGCTGCATGCGGGCTTTTCTCTAGTTGCGGTGAGCGGGGCCACTCCTCGCCGCGGTGCGCAGGCCCCTCGTTGCGGTGGCCTCTCGCGTTGCAGAGCACGGGCTCCAGGCGTGTAGGCTTCAGTAGTTGTGGCTCGCCGGCTCTAGGGCACAGACCCGGCAGCCGTGGCGCATGGGCTTAGTTTCTCTGCGGCATGTGGGATCCTCCCAGACCAGGGCTCGAACCCGCGTCCCCTGCATTGGCAGCCAGACTCTCAACCACTGTGCCACCAGGGAAGCCCTGCTAATCGATTTTATGTAGAGTAGTTTGTATCTGTTAATCCCATACTCCTAATTTCCCTTTGGTAAACATAAGTTGTTTTTTGTTTTTTTGTTTTTTTCCTGTGCCTGTGAATCTTTTTTTGTTTTGCAAATGGGTTCAGTTGTATTATTTTTTAGATTCCACATATAAGTGTTAACATAATATCTGTTTTTCTCTGACTTATTTCACTCAGTATGATAATCTCTGGGTCCACCCATGTTGCTGCAAATGGCATTATTTCATTCTTTTTTATGGCTGAGTAGTATTCCTGTGTGTGCGCGCGCGCGTGTGTGTGCGCGCGTGTGTGTGTGTGTGTGTGTGTACACCACATCTTCTTTATCCATTCCTCCGTTGATTTACGTTCAGGTTGTTTCCATGTCTCGGCCATTGTGAATAGTGCTGCTGTGACCATTGGGTGCATGTATCTTTTCTAATTAGAGTTTTCTCTGGATATATGCCCATGGGCAGGATTGCTGGATCATATGGCAACTCTAATTTTAGTTTTTGAGGAATCTCCATACTGTTCTCCATAGTGGCTGCACCAACTTACATTCCCACCAACAGCGTAGGAGGGTTCCCTTCTCTCCACACCCTCTGCAGCGTTTACTGCTTGTAGACTTTTTGATGGTGGCCATTCTGACCAGTATGAGGTGTTATCTCACTGTAGTTTTGATCTGCATTTCTCTGATAATTAGCAATGTTGAGCATCTTTTCACGTGCCTCTTAGCCATCTGTGTCTTTTTTGGAGCAATGTCTATTTAGGTCTTCTGCCCATTTTTTTGATTGAGGTGTTTGTTTTTTCAGTATTGAGTTTTATGAGCTGTTTGTATATTTTGGATGTTACACCCTTGTCAACTGTATTGTTTGCAAATATTTTCTCCCATTTTGGGTGGTTCTTTCTAAGGATCAGTAGTAACACTTTGCTTATGAGCCGTAATGGCTATAGATGTGGGTGTTACAGATATTTTTTCCAAGCCTGCCATTTCTGACTTTTAACTTGGTTTATGTTTATTTGTAGCACAGAAGTTGAAATTTATGTGCGTATTGCCCAGAAATTTAAGAAACGCTTTTCCGAAGAATGCAGCTGAAACTGTGTGTTTTGGGCTGGGTTGGGCTGGGCCTGGCTGTGTTCTGACTAGCGGTTGGGGGCTGTGATGAGCGTGAGTGTTGGACCAGCGCCTGTAGCATGGGGCTGCCAGCGGGCCGTGCTGGCCGCGGGGCTCGAGGCTGAGGGTTCTTCCCTTCTGAGCATTGTTCGCGGTAGATGAGAGTCCTTCCCCTGCTTATGTTAAGGGGTCATGTTTGAATACGTTCTCATTTCACTGGCTACTCACTCATTCAGCTCCTCTTTGTTGAGTGCGTCCTGCCGTGGCCCTGGGAGCAGGGGAGTGGCCCGTCCTGATGGTGGTGGCCGCGCTGTAGGGCAGGCGGGGACACCCCCGCGTCCCAGTGATGTCTGCTCTAGTCGCGCCCGGGCCTCACGCACACCTGCTGACCGGACACAGCGCCGGGCACCTGCCCTGGACAGATGGTTTTTGTTACAGAGGGCACTTGTATGTCTCCTGTGTAGGCAACTGGGGCCCTCATCTTGTCGTTGTGAGGGGCTGTAACATACTCAAGTGGGAGCTCGAACTGAAGCGCTGGTGTCCGGGGCTCAAAACGCTCTTGTATGTTGGCAGCCATAGAGAACTCAAGGCAAAGAGACAGGTATGTTAGTTTAAACTTGAAATAGAACTAAACAGAAAACATCTTAATTTCTACAGAAGACACATTTCAGAGTGTCAGTGCACGCTTGTTAGTGTAATTACCGTCAGTCGCTCGTTTGTGAGATACGAGACCTTCTAAGTTGTCTGGGCTTAGAGCCCCCCTGAAGCATAGACTACGTTCAGGAAACTGGCCATTCCATGCAGGGCTGTGTTCCCCTCCCAGGAAGTGAGGGAACTTTCCCCAGAACTCAGATGGTCTCTGGAGGTGCTGTCATCCTTTTAAACTATAGACCTGTTGGTTATCACAGGCAGAAAGAAGAAACTGTGATGCATCCTGAGTTCTGAATTACAAATCCGTAAAATAATTCCCGTGGATGTGTTTTTTAGGAATATTTGTGACAAACAGATGAGCTTCTGAAACAAATTTGGACTCTTCTGTTTTCTGCCCAGTAGTTTCTAGTACTAAATTCTAAGTAAAAGTATGTTACAGATCACAGTTTTTCATCGGAGAGAAAATTTTGGCTTATGATTAGACTCTACTGTGTTGAGTAATATTTACTTAAAAAGTGAGTACTTTGAGGGGTTTTTTCTTTTTTCTCTTTTTTTTTTTTTTTTTTAACTCTGTGGTTATTAATTTGCTTTTTAATAGCTTGGAATGTAGTCAGCTGCAACATAGATACTCACAATTCCTATCATAGCTTCTGAATACGTGTTCCATCACTAAGATGATATACTATGAAAGCAAGCCCCACTTCTGGATACTGTGTGCTGATCTGTTTTCCAAAAGCGATTGTTAATGCCTCCAAAGCAGTTTCTTAATTTGTCCACACAAGTGCTTAGCCTCCTAAAGAAAAAGGTCATAAAAATATCAACAGCTGTTTTCTGTGTGGTGAGAGAGCAGCTTACCAAGGAAAAGGAGGGGTGATGGCGGTGGGGCAGGTTAGGAGGGCAGCGAGCGCGCGGAAGCCCTCTCCAGGCCGCATGTTCCTGTGCTGCAGGGGTGGACAGAGCCCAACCGCTTCAACGTCTGCATCGCGTCCTACAAGCAGTTCTTCAAGGGCTACGCGTCCTTCACGCGGGTGCGCTGGAAGTGCCTGGTCATCGACGAGATGCAGCGCGTGAAGGGCATGACCGAGAGGCACTGGGAGGCCGTGCTCACCCTGCAGAGGTCTGGCCACCCCTCTCCGCATGCCGTGTGCTGGGTATTGTTGATGTAGGGGTTCTTTGGAGGGACCGTAGGAAACTGCAGACGCCCAGAATGGCCTTTCAGCTTCAAGGGCTCCCCTCACTGAAGGCGCTCATTTAATTCAGTCCATTCCTCAAGACGTGTGTGTGTGTGTGTGTGTGTGTGTGTGCGTGTGCGCGCGCGCGTGCCTGTGTGTGTGCGTGTGTGCGTGTGTCTGTGTGTGTCTCTGTGTGTGTGTGTGTGCGTGTCTGTGTCTGTGTGTGTTAGCTCCATAGGATCGTCGTCCCTTTCCTTGAATATCTCCAGAGAAAGGCTCTGTGCCCAGCTTGACGTTTCAGGTGTCATCTCCCATTGTGTGTTCAGCCAGCAGCGACTGCTGCTGATCGACGCCCCCCTGCACAACACCTTCTTGGAGCTGTGGACCATGGTGCACTTCCTCATCCCGGGCATCTCCAGGCCCTACCTGCACTTCCCCCTGAAAGCCCCCAACGAGGAGAATCAGGACTACTACCACAAAGTGGTCATCCGGCTGCACCGGGTATGCGGCTCCACCGCTGCGGGTCCCTGCTTGAAAAGCACCCCCGACTTAGCGTGGCTGTGTCACGCCTTCAGTTTAAGAAGGAGAAGTTTCTGTTTCCAGGTGACACAGCCCTTCATTTTGCGGAGAACTAAGAGAGATGTGGAGAAGCAGCTAACGAAGAAATACGAGCACGTCCTGAAGTGCCGCCTCTCCAATCGACAGAAGGCCTTGTACGAGGATGTCATCCTGCAGCCGGGGTGAGTTCAGGGCTGCATGCTCCTGGCCACCTTCCTGGGGAAGAGCGGGCCCCTCGGGCCTTCCAGAAGGCTCCTCGTCGGGGGTGGGCCTCTGCAGATGAAGGCCGTGCTTGCGCCCGGCCTTGGCAGCTCCGCTCCTCTGAGGCTGGCAGGCTGCCCCTCCCTGGTCCCGTCAGAGACTGTGCCCAGAGCCGGCCCAGGAGGAGCTCCGTGCCGCACTGCACTGGAGGTTCATGCGGGAGGCCGTGCTGATTGGGTGGCTCATCCGTTCACAGCCATGTGTAGGACGTGGGAAACGAGGCCCTCGTGACGTGTGGTCAGGCGCAGGTGGCGCTGCAGGGCCACGCCGCGCGGGCACCTCCGTATGGGACCCTAGAAGGGTGGAGCCCCATCCTGTCCGTGATCCTTCCCGTGACCTGTTCGGCTCTTTTTGTCATGTACTCTGTGTTCCTGAATTTACATTAAAAAAAAAAAAAAACCCAAAAATAAGCCCATGGGATTAAAGTTTCGAAGATTTTGCACATACTTGCACTCAGTACTACAGCCCTCTGTGCAGAGCTCACCAGTTTCCCCACAAACTCACCCTTGGCAGCCCGAGCGGGGTCTCGGCATTCCACAGAAAGCTTCCATGTTTCTGTGCCAGGTGACGGGCGGGCTGCTCACCTGGCTCGCCTGCCCGCTCCTCGTGGGCGGGATGTGGAGGGCGGCGAGGGTGTGGGCCTGGGCACAGGTGCGGGCTGGGGCCCCGAGGCTCTGGAGGCAGGTGGTGGGGCGGTGGCCCTGCCCTGGGAGCTGGGTCGCCTGTCACAGCCGTACGTAGCACGCGGGCAGATGCTCTGGGCCTGGTCGCGAGCATTGTGTGCTTAAATGCGGAACGTGGTCCGAATAGCGTCCGCAGCAGCAAGTGTTCAGGAGAGGGTTTTGCTGTTGATTCCTGCTTGTGTCACAGGCTTCTTGTTAGACAGCTTTAGGATGGAGTGTAAGTAGCCAGTCCTTGGCAACCAGCGTCGTACCGCGGCAGGCCGCTGACCATCTCAGTCAGGCGTAGGAGCTGTGGAGACCCAACCCCTGACAACACGTGCAGTGACAGATCCTGCTTCCCGGACACTGCGGGGGCAGACAGCCCGCGGCACGGCTGGCGCCTGCTGGCGGTCAGCTGTCTCAGCCCGTGCAGATCCGGAGAG
>RJWK010023847.1:0-28807 GCA_004363435.1 Platanista minor | reverse complement strand
TTTTTTTTTTTTTTTTTTTGCGGTACGCGAGCCTCTCGCTGCTGTGGCCTCTCCCGTTGCGGAGCACAGGCTCCGGACGCGCAGGCTCAGCGGCCATGGCTCACGGGCCCAGCAGCTCCGCGGCATGTGGGATCTTCCCGGACCGGGGCACGAATCCGTGTCCCCTGCATCGGCAGGTGGACTCTCCACCACCGTGCCACCAGGGAAGCCCTCTCTGTCGTCTTTATGCATCGACCCACAGGCTCCTTCCTCCTTTCCCTCATGCCTGCCATGCCTAGACATGCTCCCGGTGTGTTAAGGACCTGGGGACCCCAACAAGTTCACCGTTTTCTCTGGTTCTGTGGGGTGAAGAAGCCCAGCTTTCAGGCAGGGTCTGGTCATGGCTTAAAGGCTGGTCGCACTGCACAGTTGCAGCGGCCAGAGGCGGGCGGAGCCACAGCCAGAAGTGGGTTCGAACACTAGCACTTCTGCCTCCCAGCTGCGTGGCCGCAGGTGAGTGAGCCCTGAGGCTGTGGAAGGCCTCCTGGCGGGTCCTGGAATATCACCAAGCATGAGGCTTGTCTGTGAAGCAGCAGTGGCTCTGGGGCAGGGGAGGGACAGCCCCCAGAATATCCAGGCGAGGGCAGGGGGCCTGGGAGAAGGCCAGCGCAGTGAGTGAGGCCTCGGGCAGACTCAGGTCGGGGCAGGTGCCTTCCTCAGGGCCCCTGTGCCGACTTCACCTCCTCTGTCAGTGGGGCGCTGAGCAGGGGGGGCTGAGTGGCTGCCCCGGCCAGGCCAGGGGTGGCCAGAACCTAGAGTCCCCTGACTGGGCCAGTGGGGCTGAGAAGGGGGCTGGGAGGCCTTAGCTGCTGCCCCTGGGGCACCTCTCGGGCCTGGCCAGGGGCAGAAACAGGACAAGTTGTATGGGGGAGGCGGGAGTGGCTGGGTCAGGGGTGGAGTGAGCATGGTGAGATAGGGTACGGCTCTGTGCAGGGGCCCCATATCTCCATCCCATGTCCAGGGGCCTCACCGGCCCAGGGACCCTGCCTGACTGTGCTCCTGGTGGCCGCTGCTTAACTCCTCCATGACCTTTGCCCCTTCTCCTGCTCAAGGCTCCTCAAGGCTTAATGTGTACATATTTAAATTCAATTTTCTCCTTTATGGTTTTGTAACTTGCTGAGGAAGGGCTTCCCTACCCAAGATCATGAAAGTATGTGTTCTTAATGCTCACAGGTCTCCTCGAGGCTTGGCTACCCTTCATTCTGTCCCATTGATCTTTTTTGTCTGTTCCTGACCCTATACCCCGAGGTTATTACAGGTTTACCTGTTGTCCATCACCTCCCACTAGCACAGAAACTCTGTGGGGACAGAGATTCTTGTCTGTTCTCTTCCACACTGTGACCCCAGCCCTTAGCAGTGTGCCTGGTGCATGGGAGGTATGCATCGCATATACATTGAATGCGGCACCAGGACGTGTGCCCAGAACTCCCAGACCCAGGACTGAGAGGATGTTTAGCAGAGAAAGTGTTCACCTCATCTGCCCTCCCTCCTGTCCTGGGCTCCCTCCTGCCTGGAATCCCTTCTCCCTTAGTGCTCTACCCGATCTCTCTCCTTAACCAGGGATAGCTGAAAAAATGCTGATGGAATCTACACAGCAAAGACGTGTTGGGTGCCTGTGGAGCTCAGAGCTGGGGTGTAAAGATGGGGGGTCTAGAAGGACAATACACTCCACTCTCCCCCCAGAACCAACGCGCAGCCCACTAGGACCTAACAAGGGCAATAGACACCCCGTCTGAGAGATACAGTTCATTCCTCATGACTCACATGTAATTGGCCCCAAATTATTGCTCAGGAGCTCAATCCTATGTAAGTAGCCATTAATTTCCATTATAATTGCTGGAGAGGAGCAGCAGGGCTTCTATTAAGGGATAAGAAAGTTCCAGCCTCAAGCTGCTAATCAATAAAATGAGTGCGTAATTATACACCCCAGAGCTCCATAAACTCACTCATCACGCTAATAAAATGACACAATTCCTGAGGCAGCAGCGGGGTCACGGTTTTGCCCGTTGCTCTGTGGTTGTGTGAGTTGAGGCCAGTAACAGTCACCCCAGAGCGCATTTGTCCTGAGTGAAGAGCAGTGATGGACAGGGATGGACAAGGCCAAGGGGAGGTGGACACCACGGGACTCGGGATTGTATGGATGGGGGTTTGGTGGGGAGAGAGGCATAAAGGACACTCCCGAGGGTCTGCCCTGCACACCTGGGCAAGGGTGGACCACCAAGGCCATCACAGATCAGAGCAGAAGAGGCCCAGCAGTGGCACTGAGGGGCGAAGATGAGATCTGCTGGGTGGCCTTGTGCAAATCCCATCCTTGCTTTGAGCCTCTGTTTCCTCATGTGTCGAATGGGATTCAGAATCTCTGCCTTGACAGCACCTGTGAGAGTGTGAGCGCACGTTGAAAAGTTCATAACCCCATCAACTTAAAACACATGGTGTAATCAATTCTGTCTGACCTAAGTTAAATGAATGTGGCCTGACCCTTAAGTGTTGGGCACGGGGTGGGCACTGAGCCATGTGGCAGTGACTGCGTGATCTTACTTTTCTGAGAAATGCTACGAAACATTTTTGGTGATGCAGTCAGGTTCCAAGAGGGCCTGGATCCTCCCTGCTGGGAGCAGAGACCCCTACTGGGGGGTCTTTAGACCAGCACCACTGTATTCCCTTCTATCCATCCTCGGAGGAGCAGTCATCACAAAGGACAGCCGTGGATGCCCAGGGTTGATATCAGTGTAAGGAATGGAATATTAGTCCAGCCTTCAGGACTTCCCTCATTCATTCATTCATTCATTCATGTGTTCACTCATTCATTTACTCACTCATTTATTTATTCACTCTAGTTGGGTAGGACCAGCAAAAAAAAACAAGAACACAGACAAACAAAACTAGAATAAATTGCCTAAGTATTATGAAGAAAATCAAAAAGGGGCTGAGATGGCAAATAACAGGTCCCTACTTTGGATGAGGTCATTAGGAAAGCCTTTCTGAGGAGGTGATAATCCAGCTGAGACCTGGATGATAAGCAGGAGGGTGCCACAGGAAGGGAGACGGGCAGGAATTCCAGGAAGAGGGAGGAACACTGGCCAAAGCCCTGAGGTGGGAAAAGCTTGGTGTATTTGAGAAATGACGTGGCTGGAGCCAAATGATGGGGGCAGAGTGGGTGGATGAGGCCGGGGAAGGGGCCTGGGGCTAGATCTGCAGGAGGGGGGGATTGGGGGATGTGGCAGGGATGAGGCGAACTGGATGGGTCACTTCCTTCTGCACAAGTGGGGAGGCCCCAGAGCCAGCCCCTTCCTTGGGTCCTGGGTAGAGCAGGACAAGTCCATCTGAGAATTCAGGAACCTCTGCCCAGGCCCCCAGGCCTCCAGACAGGACCCTCCAGCTGGCCCGGGCGCAGGTCCTGCAGGGCCTGGGTGAGGTGAGACACATGGGTGCCAGCTGCAACCCGCCCTTGGCAAATGCCATTCCAGATCGGCTTGGTGAAAGCAGAACCACGAAATGGTCAGGTCAGCTGGAGGTAAGCAGAGCAGTAGGATTTAGACCACATGCAGACTGCTCATGTGCGAGGAGGCCAGCATCCCTGCTCTCTCCGGTAAAGACACAGCTGGGAAAACGAAGAAAGAAATCCCACCTCAAACTCACAACCGAAATATTTCACAAGAACCCACCCCCCCAACCTGTCCCCTTTTTGTCAAGTAAAGGATACACACGGACTTTCTGCTTGTAACCTGGCCAAGAATAATTTGTGGCAGGAAAGTCTGAGCATTTGTAAAAGTAAAATAAAAACGTAAAAAGAGAGAGAGAGGGAGAGAGAGAGAGCACCTGAGTGTACACTCGTGTGAAACTAAACAGAGGGAAAGTTATTTAGGTGGTAAAATGTCTCTGCGTTTCCCGCCCGCCCCCTGAGCCCTGACACTTGGCCCCCTCCCCAAGTGTTGAAATTGAGCTTGCTCGGGTATTTGTTTTGTTAATCTCCTGCCAGGGCCAAGGGGCTGCAGGCTGGGTTTCTTCTTGTTCACGCGGGGCTCCGGCTGCCAAGTGAGTGCCCCCCTCACCTAGCCCGGGGCCGGGGATCTGTGCACCTGTTCCCTGCCCATCTGGCATGGCAGTAGGGCTGGGGGTAGGAGGTTTGCCCTCTTGAGAGAGTGCAGCTTTGCCTCACCTCAGACCCCCCAGCTCCCTGAGGGCACCAAATAGGAGGACTCACCACCCCATAACCTCTTGGAGTCATGGAGGTCTGGCCTGCACCCCTGGGTGCTGCTGAGACCTCATGGGAGTACCAGACTCCGGGTGGGGTCTGGTCCAGGTAGCGGAGTTACCCAGATCTGGGTTTGGGTCTTTGTGGCTCAGTTTCCCTCTCAGTAAGATGGGCATCATGTCTCTGTCCACCTCATAGTGTTGCTTATGAGGATGAAGTGAGTTAAATACACAAAATCCTTAGGCCAGTGTCAGGCACATGGTAAGTGCTCATTAAATGTTAGCTGTAGTATTAGTATATATTTGCTCTGCTGTCAAAAGATGACATTTTGGGCTTCCCTGGTGGCGCAGTGGTTGAGAGTCCGCCTGCTGATGCAGGGGACGCGGGTTCGTGCCCCGGTCCGGGAAGATCCCACATGCCGTGGAGCGGCTGGGCCCTTGTGAGCCATGGCCGCTGAGCCTGCGCGTCCGGAGCCTGTGCTCCGCAACGGGAGAGGCCACAACAGTGAGAGGTCCACATACTGCAAAAAAAAAAAAAAGATGTCATTTTTGGGGCAACAAAGAAAGAAGGAAACAATGCTCACCAGGCCACGCCCCATATCAGGCACTTTTCCGTGAGTGATCTTGCTGCATGCCCATGATACTTCCCCACACAAAGCTTATTGGCCCCATTTTGCAGGTGAAGAAACTGAGGCTTGGGTGACTCAGCAGGTTAATGACGGAACTGAAAGTAGAGCCCAGGCTTTTCTGATGCCAGGTCAGGAGTTTTCTTTGAAGGCTGAGCCCTGTCTGGGGCTGGACCAGACCAGGAGGAGGGGTTAGATGATGATGAAGATGATGATGATGATGATGATGATGATGCTTTTGAGTGCTTGTGTGATGGGTGCTGTGAAGCACATAACATACATTATTGCGGTGCGCTCTCCAGACAACCCTATGAGGTAAGTTTATCGTCCCCACTAGGTAGATCAGGAAACTGAGGCACAGGAAGTTGGGGAACCTGTGTCCATTGACCCTGAGCCTCTGGGGCAGCATCTGCCGTTGGCTGCTCTGTGTCACCAGCAAAGAAGCTGGTTCTTGGTGTCTGGCACTTGGTAGAGGCCTCAGACACAGTCAGTCCCTTTCCCTTATGCTGATCTCGCCCTTTTCCCCAAGAGGTCAGACCACGAGCTCCGAAAGGTTGAACTCAAAGCTCAACTCACTCATTATATAGACGGGGAAACTGAGTCCGAGATGGGGGAAGGGACTTGCCTAAGGGCAGGCAGAGCGAACCAGATCTGATGGTCCGTGGAGGCCCAGACGGCTCTTGGGGGCACAGTAGGGGACGGGAGGGAGGGAGGGAGGGAGGAGAGGTGGTCTGGCCCAGGACAGAGCCCAGCTGCTGCTTTGAAAGAGGTTTGGGGGCGTGGGTGAGAACAGCCTGGGAGGAGGAGATGCACTTCCCAGCTTGGCTGCCCCAGCCTGCCCGCAATCTCAGCCTTCCAAGCGCCTCACCCCCATTCTTGCCCCACCCCACAGGAAACTCCGGGCCTGGGAGCTGGGACCTGGTCCCAACAGTCTAGGGACTGGGGTAAACGCCTTCCTCTTCAGGCATTGGTAAAACGAGGGCCAGCGGCACCCACCTCCCCCGGCAGGTGTGAGGACCAGTGAAGTAATGCGAGTGAAAGGGTGAAAACAGAAATGGGAGTTGTTGTTATTTTTATTATTACTCCATCAGATAACTGGTTGGACTGCATTTTTCTCCAGTTGCTCCCCCCCCACCCCCGGGGCCCCAGAGAAACAGCTTCAAACTGTGCTGGAGATTGCTGAGGATACAAATCAGGAAATCTAGATTCTACCCCAGCTCCTGCATGACTTCTGGGTGCTTCGGACAAGATCCTGTTCATGACCCTCTCTTGGTCTTCGTCTCGGCTCACACGTTCTGTCTTGGTCTCTGGAGTTTTGTAGATGGCAACTCTCAGCCACGTGGGGTGTGGGGAGGCCTCCCCGGGAGCAATGGGGAAGGGAAAATCAGGCAGGGATGGGTCCCTGGCCGTCCCCGGGGTGCCTGAGACAGTGGGCTTCCTGGGTCTGACTGTGGACATGAATGAATAGTTCTTCCCTCCCCTCCACAAACACTTTGGGGAAGAATTGGCCCATCCCGAGGTCCCATAGTGGTGACAAGTGTCAGGGAGGGGGGATCCCAGTTGGGAGGACAGAGGCTGAACTGATCCAAGAGACTGGCAGGCAGAGGAAGCTGGAAGAGGGAGAGAAAAGCCTTTCCTTCCAGGCAGTGGATCTGGGAGCCTAAGGTGGACGCCAGCAAGGGCTAGAGGGACAGAGTGTGCACATCGCCACCTAGGCCCCAAGGAGGGCAGTGCAGCCCCAGCGGGGCTCCCTTCATGTCTGCCTGCCCACCCAGAGCACTCACTGTGCGCCCTGCCTCTGCTGGGGCCTGAGGACAGCATGACGCCCATGTGACCCACCACCCCTGTCTTCAGGGTGCTCACAGCATGGACACGGCCAATCTTGGAGTGGAGCTTGGTTTCCTGTCCCTGTTTTTTCACTTACCGGCTGACTGTGTGACCTTGGGCGAGAGACTTAACCTCTCTGGGCCCATTTTCTCATCTGTGAAAAGGGTGACTATTTTCCCTCTTGCAGAGTCACTGGAAGCCTGAAGCAGGACATTGCTTGTGAATTACGCAGCCCAGGGTCTGGTGCATGGTGAGTTTTTTCCAGTGGTCAGTTGTTTTTTTCTTTCCTTTTTCTTTCCTCTACAAGTAAAGTCATAGGATGTTAGGAGAGCCCTGGAAAAGAAGGAACTTACTGCTTGAGGGAGTCAGGAAAGACTTCATGTTGAAGAGAGGGTATTGGAGTAGGGTTATGAGGAATGAATAGAAGTTTCCTGGGCACACCAGGGCTTGGGAAGCAGGAACCATAGCTGCCTTGGATTATCCTTGTTTCCCCAATGCCTGGTATATAATAGGAGCTCAGTAAATTTCTGCTGGATGGGAGGAAGGCATTCCAGGAGGCAGAGACAGCATAAGCAGAGACATGGAGGCATGCCCAGGTCTGGTGTCACTGGTGGACAAGCCACTTTGTCTATCAAAACCTTTGTGCATGTGAGTTCACCTTCCTGTATCCCCTGGAGGACTGTGGGCACCCCAAGGGCAGGCTCCTGTTGCCTTCGTCTTACTATCGCTATGGCCCAGCCACAGCTATAGGCCCAGAGTATCAGCCCTGGACTTGACGCCCAAACGGATTGAAGGCTGCCCCTTTGGATGACTTTCGAAATCCTTGTTTGGGGTAAGGGGTGTGGGTGGGCGTGTGCGTGCGCTGTGGGAGCTGCCTTCCCATCATCCTCCCCCCTCTTCCAGGGACCCAAGGATAAAGTCCCAACATTTTATGCCCCTTACCGGGACCTTCCCAATTGGCCTCTATCCATTTCTCTGGCCCCATAAATCTTCGTCAGATGATGCTACTTACTATGAGAGGAGCAAAGCCGGGCAAAGGTGGGGGATTGGGGGAGGCTAGGGACAGAGATTGCTGTTTTAGGTGGGTGGTCAGAGAGGGGCCTTCCTGAGATGGTGACCCTGGAACAGAGAGTTTCTCCTTCATCAACAACCCCTTCAGGCTCTGGGAGCAAAGCCTGTCTCACCCTGTGGGCTGGGCAGGGCATCCCCCTGTGCCCCATGGCCTTTGAGTGCCCCTTCTTCTTGGCTCTGGCCTGCCTGGCCCAGCCACCTTTTAACCAGGTGAACTTAGACAATTTGATTAGGCTTTCTGTACCTCAGCTTCCTCATCTGTTAAAGGGGAATAAAATGGTACCTGCTTCCAGGGTGGCTGGGGGCATCCCCTCTGTTCTCACCTGCAGAGGCTCAGGATAGCACCTGGCAAGTCCTCTGTGCGCCAGAAATGGATCTATATTAGTGATCAGCATGATCCCATTTATTCCATTTTTATTCCTTTGTCCCTCCCGATTCACTGGCCATTGAGTCTTGCCCAGTCCTCTGGAAATGGAAATGGGAGGAACTTCCCAGGGAAGCTTGGGCAAGACTCGGGAGTCAGGAGGGTGCTCTGCAGTCCTTCCAACTGCTGACCGGGAAATGTGACTAAGCAAGCCCTCAGTTACGTGCCAGGAGGGTGCTAAGTCTTTTACAAGCATCATTATCTCATACAATCCTCTCAGACACCCCTGAAATAGTCCCACCCTGCAGATAAGGAAACCCCTGACTCCGGAGATGGTAACCTGACTCCCAAGGGGCTGACCTGGGATTTGAACCCAGGTCAGCCTGACTCTACACTGAACTGGAGAAATACCTTCCAGCCCACGTCAGTGTAACACTGGCTGAGAGCTCCATCCACGAAGGAGGCCAAAATTTTATTCAGTAGATTGGATCTGAGGGATCCAGATCTGAGGGAGACCGTGTGTGGGCAGCCCTGGCCTTTCTCAAGAGAAGGCAGCACGTTGATCCTAGAGCTCATGTGCCTAAATTCAACTATACTTCTTTAGGATTTATTTTTTTGAATTTTTAAATTTTATTTTATTTATTTATTTTTTATACAGCAGGTTCTTATTAGTCATCCATTTTATACACATCAGTGTATACACGTCAATCCCAATCTCCCAGTTCATCCCACCACCACCGCCCCACCCCCCACTTTCCTCCCTTGGTGTCCATACGTTTGTTCTCTACATCTCTGTCTCAATTTCTGCCCTGCAAACCGGTTCGTCTGTACCATTTTCCTAGAGTCCAAATATATGCGTTAATATATGATATTTGTTTTTCTCTTTCTGACTTACTTCACTCTCTATGACGGTCTCTAGGTCCATCCACATCTCTACAGATGACCCAATTTCGTTCCTTTTTACGGCTGAGTAATAATACTCCATTGTATACATGTACCACATCTTCTTTATTCATTCGTCCGTTGATGGACATTTAGGTTGCTTCCATGACCTGGCTATTGTAAATAGTGCTGCAATGAACATTGGGGTGCATGTGTCTTTTCGAATTATGGTTTTCTCTGGGTATATGCCCAGGAGTGGGATTGCTGGGTCATATGGTAATTCTATGTTTAGTTTTTTAAGGAACCTCCATACTCTTCTCCATAGTGGCTGTATCAATATACATTCTCACCAACAGTGCAAGTGAGTTCCCTTTTCTCCACCCCCTCTCCAGCATTTGTTGTTTGTAGATTTTCTGATGATGCCCATTCTAACTGGTGTGAGGCGATACATTATCATAGTTTTGATTTGCATTTCTCTAATAATTAGTGATGTTGAGCAGCTTTTCATGTGCCTCTTGGCCATCTGTATGTCTTCTTTGGAGAAATGTCTATTTAGGTCTTTTGCCCATTTTTGGATTGGGTTGTTTGTTTTTTTAATATTGAGCTGCATGAGCTGTTTATATATTTCGGAGATTAACCCTTTGTCCGTTGATTCGTTTGCAAATATTTTCTCCCATTCTGAGGGTTGTCTTTTCATCTTGTTTATAGTTTCCTTTCCTTTAGGATTGATAAGATAGATAGATGATAGATAGATAGATAGAGGATAATTCCACACGGAGGATCACTCTGCAGTGGTTCTGCGATCAGCTTTGTGAGTTGGACCTGTGAGCATCAGCGGGTCCGCAGGCGGCCTCAGTCCCACAAGGCCCTCATGAGCCGGTCACTGAGCTACAGTGGTCCTGCAGTTAAAGACACTGGATTTTCATACTGCCCAGCCTCCAAACAAGCCAACTAGTTTATCTGGTTGCCAAAGAAAGAACAAACCACACAGAAGGGAAAGCCCACTGGCTGGAGATGATGTGCTGCCTCCCACGCAGACCAATCAACTGTGACTGTCACTGAATGGGCCCCAACCTTGGCACAGAAGTCCTCCAGGTGAGGGACGTCAGGGGATGAGCACCTGGCTGAGGTCATGAAACCTGGCTTGGGCCTCCTGTGACCTTGGTCAAGTCCCTTCTCTTTCCTGGGCCTCATGATCCCCCTCTGGGAGTGGAGTGGTAGCAAGAGTGGGTGATCCTGCTTCCAGCTCTAACATTGTGTGCGACCAGCCATCCACTCAGTCAGTGGACATTGACTGAGACCTGGGGGATGGGATTCGTCATGTGAGGACCAAGAAGAAGAGCATGAGAAGCAGAAGGATGGCAGGTGCAAAGGCCCTGGGGTGAGCCTGGGGTTGGCATTAATGAGGAACAGAAAGAAGTCCAGAGTGACTGGGGTGTTGGGCAAGAAGTTGACATTGTATGAGATGAGGCAGGGAGGTGAGCAGGGCTGATGGTTCTCAGCCAGGGGGGAGTCACCCACCCCAGTGAGTGATTTTTTTTGGTTGTCACAGGATTGGGGTACATGCCACTCCTCTAACACAGGAGTCCCACACAATACTGATACTTCCTCCATCAAGACACGACAGAATCCCACCTCATACCTATCAGCATGACTACTGTCAAAAAAACAGAAGTCAACCAGAGTTGGTGAGGATGTTGGAGACATTGGAACCCTTGTGCACTTTGGTGGAAATGTAAAATGGTATAGCTGTTATGGAATAGAGTGTGGCAATTCCTAAAATATTAAAAATAGAATTAACATGCAATCCAGCAATTCCACTTCTGGTTATATATCCAAAAGGATTGAAAGCAGAACTCAAAGAGATACTTGTATACCCATGCTCATAACATCATTATTCACAACAGCCAAAAGGTGGAAGTGACCAAAGTGTCCATCGATGGATGAATGGGTAAACAAAATGCGCTATGACCATACAGTGGAATATTTCAGCTTTAAAAAGGAAGGAAATTCAGATACATGTTACAACATGGATGAACCTTGCAGACATTATGCTAAGTGAACTAAGCCAGTCACAAAAAGACAAATACTATATGATTCTACTTACATGAGGTACGTAGAATAGTTAAATTCATAGAGCCAAAGAGTAGAATGGTGGTTGCCAGAGCCTAGGGGTGGGGGAATGGGGAGTTGTTGTTCAGTGGGTGTGGAGTTTTAGCTGGTGAAGAAGAAAACGTTCTGAAGATTGGATGCACAGTGATCTAAACGTACTTAGCATGACTGAACTGTACACTTGAAAATGGGTAAGAGGGTAAATTTTATGTTACGTATATTTTAACACAATAAAACCCCAAAATATTAGGTCATCTTTTCTCCTTGGTCAAGAGTTTGGATATTTTTCTAAGAGTAATGGGAAGCCATTGGAAGGAATTGCTATAATTGTATGTATAATTTGTTATTTGTTTTGTTGAATCACTCTGGCTGCTCTGTAGGGTAGGGATGCTAGGGCAGCAGGAATGGATGCAGGAAGACAGAGGAGGCTGGACAGGCATCCAAGAGAGAAAGGGTGGCTTGGTCCAGGCCAGGAGCCATGGACGTGGTGAGAAGTGGGTGGATCCAAGAGCGACGTGGAGGAGAGTCAATAGGACCAGCTGATGGATTGGATGGGAAGGCAAGAGGAGGTGTCCTTGTGACCTTCGGCTCCCTGGGCAGGTGTTCTCTGCACTTTTATTACATGCTCAGCACATGCTGGAGAGATGACAAGGAGCTGGGGGACCAGTCCTGTGGGAAGTTAAAGTCTGACCACGTCATATATGGGCTGGGCCAGACAACTGAAGGCTTGGAAGGATTTCAAGACATCATCTTGTCCATCCTCCTGCCTCCAGACCAGACATAGACTCACCCCTCTCCCTAAACCGCATCTGCAAGAGAAGATGCGTTGGGGGAATCTCAAACCTCCCCCAGGTGGCCACGCTGGGGGTTAGTATACATTACCCTGGTTAGAGGTTTTACCACTTCCGAAGCCTGGTCACAGCTCCAGTCCATTTGATCATCTTAGCATCCCCAAGGGGTTTGCAGAGAAGGTCTGCCCCCCCTCGCACATTTGAGGAAACTGAGTCTCAGTGAAGCACTGAATCTCAACCACGAGGAGGTGTGCAGCTCTCTTGATGATGTGTCCATTCTTGGATTTAAAAACAGAGGTGCAGAGGCAGCAGGGAGTTACAGGGAGGTGCCCGGCTGTGGGAAGCCAGGCAGGGGGAACTGGGGAATGTGAGGGTGAGGCAGGGTCGTTACTGTAAAGTACGGGCACAGTGGCGGCCTTAAAGTGACAGGAGAGCCTTTCCCTGTTTTTCTCCAAGCAGAGGGCAGGGGATTTCTGAGCCTGCCATCTGCAGCCTCCTCCCGAGGGGGCCCTGGAGACCACCCTAGACCACCCTGGCCCTGGAATGTAGCCTTCTTCTGACGACCCGGAAGCCACTGACTCTCTCCAGCAACCTGACAAACCCAGGCGTCCTGGGCAGGTCGGCTGCAATTCTCTCCGAGCGCACACATGATTGGCCCCCACCCACGTTTGGAGAGCACAGATGTGGGGATCGGAGGTGCTTCTAGATGCCTGACTCTCATCTCCGCCCTTTCAGCCAAGTCCAGGAATGTGTCTGGCTGCAGACAATTGGCGTCATGGCTGCAAACCAGAGACTTCCAGGGCTGGGAGTAACCGAGGGGTCCTCCCATCCATCCTCTTGCCTTCATGGGGGATGTCCCCCCTCCTCCAAAGGCCAACCCAGCCAAGGGGAAGAGCTCCTCTCCCCTTCCTCAGGCCCTCCTTCCCGTGGGGAGCGGCTTCCAGCCAAAGACTGCTTCTCGAGATCTGCGGACACGCTGCTTCTGACTGCCCCGCTCATGCACCCCGCTCCCCGACAGCAGCAACACCTCTGGGAGCCTCTCCACCTCCACTTTTGGGTCATTGATTTGGGAGGGGTTTACCTGGGGTGCAGGCCTGGCCACTGAGAGCTCCACATTTCCCCTTGTCTGAGGGTTGCCTTAGGGGTGGGCATGAGACTGCAACAAAGCCAATCCGATTAAATTCTGGGATTTCTGCTGCAGTGATGAGGAGAGAGGTGCTCTCTTTCAGCTGAGGCTGCTGTCAGGATGGAAGCCCAAAGCTGCCATTGTTTGAGGAGAGACGGATACCTGCCAGCAGCAGCTGGGCACCTGGATCCAGCCATGTCTGAAGCCAGAGACCCATGGACATTTTAGTTCTGTGAGCTAACAAATTCCCCTTCCTGCTTACTAAGTCAGTTTAAGTTGGATTTCTGTTATTTGCAGTGAAAGTGCAGCAAGCCGACATCAGGTCCTTCCTTCTGTGCAGAGTTTTGTCCTTCAGCCTTGCCTGCAGTAGGGCCAGTGGGTCTCTGCTCTGCCCTTATCAGGAGATCCCTACATCTCCCTGAGTCTGCTGGCCTATCGCTGCTCAACATCTGTGTCTCCACTTGGACCCACCCTGCTCCTCTCACTGTTTTTTCTCCTTGGGTTAATGTGATTCCGAATTCTTTCCATTACAAGTAAGAGCAGCCCACGTCACATCAGCCTGAGTGAAAAGGGAATGTGATGGCCCGGGAAGAGGCCGGAGGAGGACCTGGGGGTCTGGAACCAGGGCTCGGGGCCACCAGGGTTCTCTGTGTCCATCGCTCACCTCTTCTTGTCTCTGCTTCCCTTCGGGGTTGGCCTCACTCTCTCCCTTCTGTGGCACTTGGCCAGCAGCAGCCCAGCCTGGCAACCCCAGTCCAAGGCAAGAGAGCTACCTTCTCCAGGATCCATGTCAGCCCCAAGGAAGGACTTTGACTGGCCTTGTTGGGGTCATGTGCCCACTCTTGGACCAATCACTGCTGCCAGGTCAGCGGGGAACAATCGTTGACCAACTCTGGGTTGTGTGATTTTAGTGACTGATGAAGTCATGTTGGAGGAAGGGCAATTTCCCAGAGGAGATGGGGTGGCTGATATTGGACAAAGGATGCCATATGGGGGCTGCTGGACAGAAAAGAGCCAGTGATACCTGCCTCAGCCACCACTGGCATCACCACCATTGCCATCTGCCAATATTAACTGAGTCCCAGCATGGGCCAGATACCAAGAGGAATCCATTCATTCATCCATTCATATCATGCATCAACCCTGCACCAAGGCCTGAGCTAGAGACACAGTGATGAGGCAAGTGCCTCTTGTCTCACTCACAGATGGGGACTCAAGTCCTAGTTCAACCTAGAGGATAAGAGTGTTAAACGAGCCCTTAAGTTTCCCCGAGGTCAGAGCATCAGTAGGGGAGATTAAGGTACTCAGAGCAGGGCCAGCTTAATGTGGTTTTGGCTGGGTGGTCAGGGAGGGCTTCCAAGCCTCTGCTGTCACTAAGCAGAGACCTAAAGGAAGAGCAGGAGATGGCCAGCTGAAGAAGGAGCTGTTCCAGGAGAAGTGATGCTGGGAGGAGTGGAGCTTCTGCCCCGTGGTATTCATGTGATGTGGGAACACAGGGCATGAACCCATTCATTCATCTGTTCCTTCCTTTACTCAGCTGGTGCCAGCTGAGCACCAGGGATGGCCTTGGTACTCGGCTGGGTGAACAGCCACAGACCCTTCCCGCAGGTGCTGGCGAGGCAGACGTGGGCTGTGAGAGGTAGCAGGGCAGGGAGCAGCTTGCTTGGTGGGAGGATGCTGAAGGACTGCGGAGGAGGTGCCGTCCACACTGAGTCTTGACACGAAGAGCTCACAGGTGGAAATGAAACCACAGGCCCCCTGGTCTCAGAGCTGGCGCCTCTAACCACTGTCTCCAGAACCACCAGTGTGGGAGGGTCCTGAACAGTGTCCTCGCATGGCCTCTCACCGCTGGGGAAGCCTGGCTCCAACATTCTTGGGTCGGAATGGGTCTTGTTCTCATTTCTCTGCTCCCCCAGAGGTGTAGGAGGAAGATGCTCTGAGTGCTGATGGGGAGGACGGGAGGTAGACCAGCCTGGGAAGGGAGGCTAGGGCATGTGGGTTCCGTCTGGATTTGAAGTTAGGAGATGAGATGCAGGTCTTACTTCAGCCACAAACTCCACGCGTGACGTTGGCCACGTGATCCCGCCCCTCTCCGGACCTCAGTGGATTCCTCCGTTTACATGGAAGAAGCCCATACATAGGTCTTGATAGGGCGTCCTTCCAGTTCGGATATGTGGGGTTGGCTCCTGGGCCTCCAGCCCCTGCAGCGCCGGCGATGTCTTTGTGGACCGGGAGGGGACGGTGGAGGTGAGGCTGCGCCGGGCCTCCTGGCTCTTGGCCGCGCCGCCTGCCTCCTTCAGGTCCTGAGTCATCTTCCAGGCAGCGAGTGACCTCTCCGTACCCCTGTCTCCCCCCAACCCCGTGACCCTGGGCGGCGCATAGGACCAGGCCGTCCCAGGCGGGCGGCACGGTGGAAATCACAATATTGACCCAGCACGCAGGAAGTGGGGAGGACAGGCCGCCAGGGTCCCGGGCCTGGGGGAGACAGCTTGCTGAGTGATGAGCTTGGAGCCAAGCTCTCCCTCCCTCCTGGGTCACCGTGCTGCCCGCCCACCCGCCAAGGCTATTCCCGCCCCCCCCAACTCCAGGGCCCCCTTCCCGGACCTCCCTCCTACACATTCCCCGGGCCCAGGACCCGGAAGGGAGCTGCTGGTGAGCGCTGCGGCCTCAGGCCCTCTTGGGCCCCCTGCCTTCCTCCAGATGAGGTGCAGGCTCCCCTGGGCTTCCCAGCTTCTGTGGGGCCAAATTGGGACTGTACCTCCACGGACAGCTGGTCTTTGGAATAGCCCTGCTTCCCACGTAATGAATGGGGAAACAGGCTCAGAAAGTTCCTAGCCAGTCACATCAGAGCCAGGTTTCAAACTCAGGTCTGTCCAACTCCAGAACTCTGCCCAGCACCCAGGAGTCAGCTACCCTTGGTAGTGACAGCGGCGTGAATGATAAACCACTAACTGTGTGAAGCGTTTGGTCTCACTCGGGCCTCCCGACAGCTCCATGAGGGGTTCAGTTATTCACCTGGCTTTCCAGTTGGGGGGAGTAAGCCTCAGAGGTGGTAAAATAACTTCCCTAAGGGCACAGCTAGTGAGCAGCAGGGCGTGGATTTGCTTATGCTTTGATTGTCCCTCCAAGCTATGGGGCAGGAGGGGCCCATTCTCAAAGGTCTGCTCAAATGCTACCATGCCACACACCCCCATCAAGCCTTAGGAGCACATTCGGGATCTGTGTTCCCGTGGGTACTTGCAAAAGGCTTCCCTGAGGCAGCCCAGCGCAAAGCCTTGCCCTCCCGTGGTGGAACTCTAGGTGGGTGTTGCTTGGAGGGCTGGGCCATGGGACTTGGAGGTGACCACCCAGCCTGCTGATGGGTCAGGCTGGACCTGGAAGTCCTGCCATGTGGGAAGCAACCTGTAGGCAGGCAGTGGGGGCAGCAGAAATATTCCCGGGCTTAGAGGTGGGAACTGGGGCTCTTCTCTACCTCTCAGGGTCTCCTCATGTAGAGAATGTCTACCCCCGAACACCAGAAAGTGGGGAGGAGGTTTGTCTCCTGTTACTCCCAGCACCCTTCCCATGAGCTGGGTGTGGATGGGGACAAGGCTTCCATGTGCTCAGCTTGGATTTTATATCCTGGGCTTGCTCGATGTGGAGTCACCCATCAAAATCTGCCAATGTGCTTATTCTGGGCTGCTGTTGAGGATGTTTGATTTGTTGCATGGCCCCACTAAAGGGACCACAGGAAAAATTCACTTAGAATTCAGTGTAGGTGATTTGTGTGAAGTCTGAGAAATTGGTATGATTTTATTTTACAGACACTGATTGTGTGCGTACATGTGTGTGCACGCCTGAGTGTTTACTTCTTTGCCTTGCCCACAATGAAGCTCAGAGCTAAAACTGTAAAACACAACAGTGCAGGACTCCCTGATACAGCTCCTTCCCCTGCTCCCCTCCACTGGCTCCAAATTATAATAATTATCATTTATTGAACACTTACTGAGGAGCAGGTAAGATACAACCCTCTACTAATCAATTTCTTGTTTCCTTTGTACCAAGGTGGAACCTGACCTTCAGGATGTGGACAATGCACATCATGGATTGCATTGATTAGTGATGTCTGCTATAGGCACAGGAAGGGAAGTACTGGTGCAGATGCCTAATATTTGCCTTCCCTCATTCATTCAGTGTATAAAATTGTGTGTACGCATATATCTTATTTAATCATATGAAATTTCATAATCTGCCTTTGTGGAACAAGGCTTTGTGTAAATAAATAATGATAATTCATTACAAATAATGATTAGGTGCATTCACATAGGTTATATGACTATGTCCTCACCATATCCCTGTAGGAGAAAACGAGTGGGTCGTTACAGAGGCAGAAACTCAAGTTGAGGGTCAGGACATCTGCTAGCTCATAGAGCACCTTTGTATGTGTTAGAAAAATGTGCCCCTCTGAGTGATTGCTGCTTGGTAAGCAGAGCACACGATGGATTCACCTCGTCACCCCAGATGCCCTTGTTCAGTGCACACTCTGAAACACCACACACAGCAGCCCCGTTCAGTATCTTGCCAAATCCCACAGATATATTCCCCCACTCGAAATTCAGTGCTCATTTGACTGCACACAGCTCACAGACCACATTCTGGGTCTTGGACACCCGTTCAGGCTCCAGGACAGATGGTATTTGGTCTGAGGCTGAGTGAGGGGGTGAGTTAACAACTCAGCCTGTGTTTGTGCCACAAACAAGCAAGATCACTTCTGGTGCCTGCCCCCGCCTGCCAGGTCCCGGTGAGGATCCTGGGCTATGAATAGTCCCAGTGAGGCCCTCTCGGAGGACCTGCTGGACTCCCCCAAGGCCCCGTCTTCAGCCTCCACCCCCAGCTCGCTGCTGGGAGATCAGGGCTGAGGCCTCCTCTTTGGCGCCTCCATCCTGCACGTTTCTTCCCACTCACTTTCTGCCCGGGGTTGCCGCTGGTGTTGGGCCTCTGTACACTGCTGTCGCTTAGGCACCCACACGGGAAGCTTGAAAAACATCTCTCTGAAAGCAGAGAAAGTGTGAGCCTTCAAGGAGGAGGGGGTGGAAGGAGAGAGGTCCTCGGAGGTGAGGAAATTTACAGCATTCATTGGGTTGGTTCTGAGCACCTCGTGAAGCCTGTGTGGACTGCCTGCCGGAGCTGAGCCACTGGTATCTTGCTGCTTAAAATTGGATGTCAACGCTTCGGTGCCTGTGGAGGTTGCCTCCACCACCCCGTCCTTTGACAGATGAGGAAACTGAGGCCCAGGCCAGAAAGTGACTTGTCTGAGCCCGTACAGCGAGAGAGCCCAGGCACTGACCAGGCAAGCAATGAGTGTTTGCTAAGTTCTCTGGGCATCACATCAGGGGGCTCTGAACAGGAACAATGTTTGGGGCTGCTCGGCTTGCCTCCACTAACCGGCAGCCCGTGATGTACCAGGCTATTTCCTCGACACTTCACAACCACCCTGTGAGGACAAAGTTACTACTCACCTTACAACTGAGAAGACTGAGGGTCAGAGAGCCTGAGTCACTTGCTGAAGGTCACACAGCATCATGGAGAAGGAGAAAGCAATACGTCATAGTGGTTGGGAACACGGCCTCGGAATCCAACAGTCCTGAGTTCTGTTATCACCGCCCACTGATCGCGTGACCTTAGCCAAGTTACTTGTCTCTCTGAGCCTCAGTTTTCTCATCTGTAAAATGAGGGCAATAACTATAAGGCTGTTATGAAGAATCAGTAGGATAATGCATGGGAGGTGCTTAGCACTGTCTTGGGTTGTATTATGTTCAGTAAGTAGTGCCAATGTCAGTATGATTATCACTACCAACATTATTAGGCAGATGTAGCAGACATTTGTTGGGTTGGTTGCCAGAGTCCAACCTCTGCATTCCTTGGGGTGAATGGCCCCTGCCCTTTGTGTGTCATCTTGGTGGTGAAGGTGGCAGTGGGGGCTAATCCTAGATGCTCCCCTCCCTCCCCCAGAATAGAGGGAGCCACCACCATTGTCTCCCTCACCTGGTGTAGCATACGACCCCGAGCTGACCAGGTGACAGTGCTCTGCTGAGTCTTTGAGCCTTGAGTGGTGGTTCAAAACCAGTTAACAACAGTTGGGGATTTTTTTCTTTCTTTTGTGTCATGGTTGTAGTGATATCCTGATCCGCCTTTTCCTGCTACCAGATGCTCATTTATTTATTCATTCGGTGGCTAACCTGGGAGCTCCGCCTCAGGCCAGGCACAGAGGTTGGGGGCCCAGGGAACAGTGAGGCATGTGACAGGCAGAGTCCCTGCTGCCCCCACTCCCAGCCTTCCTGAGCCCCCAGGGACCTGCCACTCCTGAGGTCCTTTCTCCAGCCTCATGTCGGCTCAGAGCAGCCTCTTCTCTTTCTAGTTTCCTCTCTGCTTCTGTCAGCCTGAGCTGATGAGCCAGAGCGGGGCAGTGGCAGGATTGCACCTCAAGCCTCACTGTCTCCCGAGTCTGCGTGCTTCTCCTGGCATTACCTTGCTTCCTGGTACCCATAGTTATCTCAGTACCAGAGCCCTGGGGGCCCTCAGAGTACCGTGGGGACGACCAACCAGGTCACAGGATTCATCTGAGAAGAACAGGGTTTGACCAGGCCTTTGAGGTGCCACCAAATTGCCCGACAACAGTGGTTTTCAAGCTGTGTCCCTGAGAGCTTTGATGCTCAGTAGAGGTATGTCAAGGGTTGTTGGGATTTGGGAATGGTTGGGGAGCAGCTGAGTACAAGGGTTCACCTCCCTCCCCTGCTACCACGCCTATTTTAACCAGAGTGGCTTTATTTAGTATAATATGTAAGAAGCACGGGCTCTGGAACAATGCTGCCTGGGTTTGAATCTTGTATGCTTGACATACAGGATTGTATGACCTTGAACAAGTCCTTTAATCCCTCTGAGCCTCAGTTTCCCCATCTTGAAATGGGAATGAAGATACTTCAGAGAGTTGCTGTGAGGCTTGAAGAAACGTGTGCCACAAAATGCTTAGTAAAGCACTAGCCTGTGGTGAATAGTATGTTTAATAACATATTAGCTACTGTTACTACTTATTTTACATATTCAGTTTCGATGGAATATTCCATAAGGGAAAAAAAAAGGTCTTTTTTTTTTTTTTTTTTTTTTTGCTCAAGAAATGGTTGAAAATATCTGCCCCACACGCTCACCTGGGCATGATCCCCTACACTTGCCTGGTTCTGGAGTCTTTCTCCAGCACAGTTCTCCTCCGTGGAAATTTCCAGCTCTCAAAATCTGCTCTGGATTGTGTGAGGAGCAATTCCTTGCTGATGTTCATATTCTGAGCCGTTTCAGGGCGTCTGGGCATGTGGCCATGTGCAGAAGCAGGTGGCAGTTGCCCTGCCATGGGGCCGAGCTCTTTGGGCAGCCGGTTTCTGGTCTTTTCTGCAAGAAGTCCCTTCAGCGCAGGTGTTTGGGCAGCTTTGTTGGATGGAGCTTCTCCCTGTCCCTTGCGGCTCTGTTCCCAGCCCCACATAAGGGACACCTCCCACAAACCTTAGAGGAGAGAAAAAGACTCTCACTGACCCCCTGCCCAGCGAGGCATCTCCTCCCCAGTTTGATCTTGAGTCGGGAGATTTAGAAAGCAGCTCCCAGCTGCTGGAGAACAGTTCAGCCCTGTTTGCCTCAAAACTTGCCTTATTCCTCTCTTTGGCCAGAGGTTGTGGCCAAGGGGTCCTGCTAGTGGGTTAGGACGGTTCTTGCCTGTGTCCACCTGGGCTGAGCCTCTTGCACTGACATAACTGAAACTTGAGAATGCCACAACCTAATTTGTTCCGTGAAGTGAGTGGAAAGGTCTGGAAGTCTGAGGATCTTGTCCTTGTCCCAACCGTTTTCCTTTGCTGGGCTTCCATTCCCTTGTCTGAAATATTTATGCATTTGGGAAGCAGTCATGACCCCTCGGCCTGTGCCAAGTTCTGTGTCTGGTGCTGGGATGTAAAGATGCCCCACCTGGGTCCCCATTTTCCAGGACTCAACTTGAGTGGACAATCTGATGTGCAAATATGTCCCTGCCAAGGACAGTGACGTAGAGTGGAGCTGTGGACATTGAATTGGAGAAAGAAAATTATGTAACCAACAAGCATCATGAAGAAGGGTGAGAAGGTGTGGATATTTAAGAGAAAGTCTCACCTTTAATGGTGAGGAGTCAAGAGATATTGTCTAAAGTTGACACACGACAAAATAGAAGTGTTATACATATGGATATATATGGAGGAAATGACCAGAACTAAAATAAGAAATAATGATAATCAATCCTACTGAGTGTTCACCACATACCAGGTGTTGTTCTAAGTGTGCATCGGTTTACTGAATCCTTGAACAGTCTTACAAGGTAGATGCTATCATCATCACTCCCATTTCATGGATGAGGAGACTGAGGCACAGAGATGTTAGTAACTGTAAGGGGTGGGTACTGGATGTAAACCCTAGGATGTCTGACTTCCAGAGGCCTTAACCAACTCTTAACCATCAAAAATTTGTGCTCTCGGGCTTCTATGGTGGGGCAGTGGTTGAGAGTTCACCTGCTGATGCAGGGGACGCGGGTTCGTGCCCCGGTCCGGGAGGATCCCACATGCCGCGGAGCGGCTGGGCCCGTGAGCCATGGCCGCTGAGCCTGCGCGTCCGGAGCCTGTGCTCCGCAACGGGAGAGGCCACAACAGTGAGGGGCCCGCGTACCCCCCCCAAAAAAATATTTGTGCTCTCAAAACTTCAAAAAAGTTTTCTGGATGATGTAGCTGGAGTGCGAAGAGAGGGAGAGACCACTTCTTCTCTTTCTTTGCTCTTTGCTAGTAATATATTTGTTACCATTTGCATGAATTACTTTGTTTCAACACATATACAAGTAAACAACAAAGGAGCACTAATTCTGAAGTCAGACAGAGATGTTTCCTGTCCTGGCTTTACTACTTCCTGGCTGTGTGCCCTGGAATAAAGTATTTAATCTCTCTGTGCCTGTTTCTTCCTTTGGAAAATAGGGGTGAAAAAATGTTGATAAAATTGGGGAGGTCTTAGTAAGCTCATGTATGCATGACACTGAGCACATGGCCTGGCCCAGAGCCAGTGCTCAACAAATGTCTGCTTCTCTTAGGCACAGAGCAGGGGAAGCAACTCCATCGGAGGGAGCCCGGGAAAGCTTCCCAGAAGAGGTTGTGCTTGAACTGGTTCTTAAAGGATGTGTAGGAGTGCTCTAGGTGGAAGGGCAGTTCAGGCAGAGTGAGCACAGAGGTTCGGGATCGTGTGGGGACCCACTTACTGTTCAGGAGGCCTGGAAGGTCGGATGGGAGCTGGTGGGAGAAGCATCTGGAGGTCAGACCTGGGAGGATTGCAGGGCCTTATCATGTAGCTCCTTGAGGCTGAGTTAAATTTATCCCAAGGACAGCAGGGGCCCACGGAAGGGTTTGAGCAGGGGTGGGGTGACCTGGTTGGCTTTAAGTTGTAGAAAGACAGCTCAGCTGCCACAGGGAGAATGGGCAGGAGGGGAGACCCCCCGAGCCCCTTGCTGTCGTCCAGGTGATGAGGCCCAGAAGAGGGAGACGGGCTGTCAGCAGTGCCCTCCGACCTGCGCCCGGCGGTCTCCTCTTTGGTCCCATCTGGTCGGGGTGGCTGGGGTGACCTCCACCTCACAGCTCGAGGCCACTGCTCTGAAGGCCCGCGGAGCTGGCTGGAGAAGAAGCTGATTCCAGCCTGCGAAGGGGAAGCAGAAATATTTGCTCAGCTGCAAAGACAAGCTCACAAGTCTTTCCTTCCACAAGAAAGGGGAAGACACTGGCGTGGGTTGGGGTCCACCACGGTCCTCCCCCTGCTCTCCAGAGTTTGCCCCTCCCCCATCATGCCTTGGAGCCATCCAGAAAAAGGGTCCTTCCTCCCTGAGACAAGCCCTCTGAGATCTGAAGTCAGCAACTGTGACCCCTTTTCCCTTTTCTTCTCTCATCACACACACCCAATTCTTTCATCTTTCCTCATGTGATGGGCCCTGACCTGTACTTTTATTTTTAGAGAAAAGTCCAGATTCAACAGTCATTGATTCCAATCTTTTTTCAGCTGTGGCTGACACAGACAAGGCACCATCAGGGTTTCGAGCCAGGGCTTTGATGTGAGGTGGCCTGAGCTTGAATCTCAGTTTGGCTGCCTCTCTGCTGTGTGACCTTGGGCAAGTCACTTAATCTCTCTGAGTCTCACTGGGCCTCTTCTCTAAATAGATACTCAGGACCACTTTCTCAAAGGGTTGTTATAAAGATTAAAATAGCAAATATGTCTAAAGCACTTGGACAGTGCCTGGTGCATAGTAGGCGCTCAATAAATGGTAGCTCCTATTTTCTGTGTCTCTGGACACCTCAGTATGGTTTCCTTTTCCTCTGACACCATGGTCCCAGGCAGCTGTCCACTCGTCAATTGTCGTGACCTTGACTTCTGGGTGGGCAAACACCAAGATGGACTCAGTGATCCTTGCCTCTTGCTCTCATGCCTTGTTTCATCCCCTCCCCTCGAATGGAACTGGCTTCTAACCAACCAAGTACAGCAGAGGTGATGGGATATCACCTCCATGATGATGTTACATGAGATCCTGGCTTGCTTCTTGCTAGACTCTCTCTCTTGCTAGCTTGGATGGAGCAAGCTTCCATGCCATGAGCTGTCCAAGGTAAGACCTGTGTGGTAAGAGCTGAGGATGGTCTCCACAGCCAGCAAGACAGCCCAGATGGAGCTGAATCCTGCTGACAACCATGTGAACTTGGAAGTGGATCCTTCTCCCGCGATGAGCTCCCTGCCCCGGCTAACACTGTGACTGCAGCCCTCCAGGGGACCCAGCTAAGCTGTGCCCAGACTCCTGACCCGTGAAACTCTGAGATAATAAATGTGTGTTGTTCTACGGGTACTAAGTCTGTGGTACTATTGTTAATGCAGCAACAGATAACTAATACAACTTCTGAAGGTGCATAAGGGCAAAACTGCAGTGGGCTGGCAGAATTATAAATTCTTTAAAACAGCTGGTGTGGCAGCAGAGGGTGCACCAAGGTGGCTCTGCTAACAATAGTAACTAGCAATGATTGAATGTTTGCTCTGTTCCTTGCTCTGTACCGAACCCCTTCTCTGTTTCATCTCTTCTTCACTACAACCTTATGAACAACCTTATGGCAAAGCTGAGGTTCAGAGCCGTTCAGCCTCTTATCCAAGGCTAAGGGTGGAAGTCTCAGAGATTGGCAGACCCAGGACGGCTAGGATATAGGAAGACCCCTGCACCCCACCTCAACACTGTAACGGGGTCTGAATTCTGTGCAGAGGGTTGAGGCTGCAGCAGCCAGCCAGGCCTGGCTTTGTGCGGCTCTGCCGCTTCCCTGCTGGGTAAGCTTGGGCAAGTCATTACCTTTCTCTGAGCCCTTTTCTCCTGGAATGTGAGATTGACAATACTGTCTTGGTGATTAGATTTGTGCCGGAGACCACTAGCTGTCCCTCACCACTTATCATCTTTTTTTCCTTTTATTAATAGACTCTGGCTGAGCGCCGATACGCACGTCTGGAGACAGTTCCCGGACTTCGCAGCAAGGCAAGGCCATTGGAAGGTGAGTGGAAGTGAGGTGGGCAAGCTTCAGATTCCAGCCACTTGCCTGCCCACCATGCTCTCTTTCTCCTTCCTGCCGGCGGGAGCAGGACCCTGAGGCTGGTGGGACCCTGATGCCTGGTGGAATAAGCTTCTACCAAGTCGATGAGGAAATTGAGGACATTTCTCCTCAGGAAATTGAGGAGCAACAAGACAGAAGGAGGCTGGGAAGCCCAGACAATCGTGGGGAGCCGGCCCACACACCCTGGACCTTCTGTCTACCTCTGGACACGAGAGAGAAGCGAGCCCCCTTCCTGCTGGGCCACTGTGTTTCCGGGCCTTTTTGTTTTGGTGGCAGAGCCTATGCCCAGACTGCTACAGATGACAAAAGCAAAGCCCTTAGTAAGTAAACAGGGGCTGCTGCCCTGCATCCTGGCGGGGGGCATGGGGTAAGGATCAGGGATGGGGGCTGAAGGGGTTCTGCTGATCTGTGACCCTCTGCTTGGCACCTCCAAGGGTGGAGAGTAGGGGTTCTCTTATTCAGACACACCCACGTCCCCAAATCGGATCCACACTGAGCTCATGCATGGGCAGTTTTAGCCACAGATTTCCTGAACTGTTTGAGCCTTACCCCAAAATGGTGCAGAAGAAGAGGCCTGGCATTCACAACATGAGAAGTGGGGAGGGAGAAAGGCCCCACAGGTAAGGCCTTCAGGGGGGTTTCATGTGGACACCCCCCCATCTCCCCAGTTCTCTCCATTTCTCCAAACCTATTTAATCCTCCCTGCACTGGGCAGCTTAAACAGCAGTAATTATTGTCTCAGTTCTGGAGGCTGGAAGTCCAAGATCAAGGTATAGGCAAGGTTGGTTCCTTCTGAGGGATGGGAGGGAGAAACTGTTCCATGCCTCTCTCCTGGCTTTGGGTGGTTTGCTGGCCATCTTTTTTTTTTTTTTTGCGGTAGGTACGCGGGCCTCTCACTGCTGTGGCCTCTCCCGTTGCGGAGCACAGGCTCCGGACGCGCAGGCTCAGCGGCCGTGGCTCACGGGCCCAGCCGCTCCGCGGCATGTGGGATCTTCCCGGACCGGGGCACGAACCCGCGTCCCCTGCATCGGCAGGCGGGCTCTCAGCCACTGCGCCACCAGGGAAGCCCTGCTGGCCATCCTTGGTGTCCTTTGGGTTACAGAGCAACACCCTGATCTCTGCCTTCATCTTCACTGATGTTCTCCGTGTGTGTGTGTGTGTGTCTGTGTCCAAACTTCCCCTTCTTATGACACCCGTCATGTTGGATTAGGGCCCAGCCGACTTCAGTAGGAACTCATCTTAACCAGTTACATCTGCAATGACCTTATTTCCAGATAAGGAAACTCTGAGGTACTGAGGGTTAGGACTTCAACAGAGGAATTGTCGGGGGGAGATACAATTCAAACCATAACACTATCTGCGGCCTCTCCCTGTTGCTTGGGCTTCTCACAGCATGGTGGCTGCGAGCACCCCCAACGCAAGTGTTCAGAGAGACACAGGTGGAAGCTGCAAGGCTTCTTATGACCTACTCTCTGAAATCACACAGCATCACTTCTGCTGTACTCTGTGGGTCAGAAGCAAGTCACAAGGCCGTCACAGACTTAGAGGAGGGGACCACTCCAGGGTGTGAATACTGGGAGCTACATTTGGAAGCAAGCCACCCCAGTTCTGTGGCAAGCTCACACATCTCCTGCACCCCAGATGGATGTGCCTTCTATTCCCTGTTTTTGTCCACCCAAGGTCACTCACAGGGTTGGCACAAGGGTAGTTGCTTAATAAATTTTTGTTGCACTAAATTATGTTGTGATAGGGTCTGCTCCATCAGCAGGAAAGTGACAGGGACCACCCTCTTCCCATGGCTCCTTGTTCCCTGCAGACCCCTTTTCCTTGGAAATTGGAGGCTGGGTGGGGGGGCCAGGTCCTGGGACCCAAAGGACTCGAAGCCGGAGCACAGCAGGCTGCTTTTTCCTGACCACGCACCTGGGCCCGGCACTCAGGGGAAAAAGCCCCCCAGGCAGGGTGGGTTTGCCAAGCCCAGAAAGAGGGAGACCTAATTTGAAATGTTTTCTAAATCCTCCACGTAGAGGTTCTGCAGCCCCTGCCCCCCACTTCTGCTCTAGGGAGAGAGAAAAGGCAGCCAGAGGAAGAGAAGGAGTGGGTTTCCAGTCTGTTTATATTTCAGGCTATTTTGAAACCCCCTGAAGGCACTCACACACAGGGCCACTTTTAAATGCACCAGGAAGTGCCCCGGAATGGAAACTGGAGTTGGAGGAATGCAGGGGCACTGCGTTGCCCGTTCTGGTGTTCTGTCCCTCAAACAACCACCAATTCAGCCCTTTCAATGCTCAAGTCATAGCCCCTCTGGCCGGAAGGGCTCTTAAAGGTCATCCCTTTCCGCCTTTCTCCTTCCTCCTCACCAAATATTTACTGAATATCTCAGCATCTTCGTTGTGTCAGTTATAGGACTCTTTTGGCCACAAGAAATATAAAAAAAGTACCTAGGCTGATCTAGATGAAAAACCAAGGGGGGGTTTATGGCTCAGTTCCCTTCAAAGTTTAAGGAGAGTTTGGCTTCAGGTATGGCTGGATCCAGCCGTTCCAGCCATGTTTTCAAGGCCTGGTCTTGGAACATCCCTTGGCTCTGCTGCCTCCATGGTGGCCTCATTCTCAGCGTTATAAGGAGGCAAGATGGCTGCCAGCCGCTCCAGATCCTTATCTTCAAGTCCCTCAGAAGATCTTAAGATGTTATGTTCCAACTGGCCAGGCTTAGTCACATGTACCCCCTACCCCCACCCCAAGCTGGGAATAGAATCAACTCTGCCCGAAGTTCAGAGGCACAACTTCTACCCAACTCTCATCCCCAGACACCAGGCAGCAGGCCATAAATGTGTTCTCACCGCCATAAAATGGTGCCCACTTTCTCCATCTAAAACCCCTTCAGTGATGGAGAGTCCACCAGCACAGAGGCAGCTCTGTCCTTTGATAACTTTATTCAGACTTCTATAATTTCTCTTATTCTGCTTTAGTGTAATTTGTTTCTTCCTCCGTCTCCCCTATTAAACTCCTTTCTTTCTGTATCTCCAGCACCTAGCACAGGGCCTGGCACATAGTAGGTGCTCAATAAGTGTTCATCAAATAAAGAAATAATGTCTTCTGTGACTAAGCACACACTATGTGCCAGGTGTTTTATACATATTATCTCATTTGATCCCCATGACCATGACCACTGTCTTAGGTAAATTTCATTTTCTCTCTTCTCTGTGTGAAGAAACTGAGGTTCTGCAAGGTTAAGAAATCACTTTCACCAGGGTTCACCGATGTGGAACAAGGATTTGAGCCCAGGTCTCAGACTTCTACCTGAGGTGGGAGTGGGAGAAGCAGGGAGAGAAGGACAAGGAATAACAAAGAGGAGAGCAGAGAGAGTAGGGAGAGAAGAGAACTAAGGACAAAGGAAAGGGGGAGTGGGGAAGCCTTGAGTGTTAAGAAGTCTTTCCTCTGATGATTACTCTTAACTTGCTTTCTGGTCACTGACAAAGAATCTGATTACAGTTAGTACATTTGGCAATGCGTTACAGCACTAGGTATATGAAAATATTAAATAAAAGTAAATGCTATCAATATCAATATAGCACATTACAAGTATAAAATTGGATCAATGAAGGAAAAAGATGATGTAATTTTGTTTGGGGTTTAGGGTATAGTTTAAAAAGAATTTCAGCTTGGGGCTTTGATGGTGGGGCAAATTGATTCTCTTCTGACATCTCAGGGAGATTCAGACTCCATGTCTGGTTGCCAAGAACAAATTTTTGTTACACTACGTGGGCTTCTCATCTTACTAGATGATTTTCAGTTAAGTTTGATAATGGTATTGATGAAGAATAAGTGATAAATGTAAGAGTGACGTGAGTCACTAAGGATGGCAACTGGCTGTTCTGCAGTGGCCCTGATTCATGTCATTGTCATTGGATTTGCTTTTAAGATTCAGAATAGGGGCTTCCCTGGTGGCGCAGTGGTTGAGAGTCCGCCTGCCGATGCAGGGGACACGGGTTCGTGCCTCGGTCCGGGAAGGTCCCACAGGCCGCGGAGCAGCTGGGCCCGTGAGCCACGGCCGCTGAGCCTGCGCGTCCAGAGCCTGTGCTCCGCAACGGGAGAGGCCGCGACAGTGAGAGGCCCGCGTACTGCGA